>OY755203.1:42522052-42787472 GCA_963576765.1 Draba incana | reverse complement strand
CCCCCCCCCCCCCGAGTCGGCGAATCGAGCTTGCCGAGTTCGTCGGGAATAGGCGAGCAGGCAGGAAAGCAAGAAGGTCAGGCTCGTCCTTTCTCTCAGGGGTTTTCCCGCTCGTTCAGACGACCTGGGTACGTCGGCTTGCATCAGCGCGTGGGTGCGACTGGTCATGGCGCTTGCACGTGCTTCCTTAATTCTCGCCCTAGTGATGATTACATTTTTTGCGGTTATCGAGATGAGTTAGGGCTTCAATGTTGATATGATGCTTTGACGTGCCGCCTCTTTGGCTTCTGCCCCGTTTCTGACCACGTCTCTTTCGTGGTTCCCTATATATAACGCCATTTCCTTCCTTTCTTTAACCCTTTACTCTGTATTCTGAAGATCCCGATCAAGTATTTTTCTCTTTCGAACCCGATTTCCTTTCTTGTCTGCCCTTATCTACACCCTTTTATTTTCCGAGTGTAAAATCAATCCGAAGAGTTCTCCGAAAAGTATGACGTCGGAAGAATCTTCTACTAGTTCCGATAGTGGGGTGCTGATTCGCAAGAGCAAGAAGAACGTGGACCGGCTCATCGTTTCGGTTTCCCCTTCTGCTGACCCCGAACCCTCGTTTGGTGTGAGTGATTCGGAGAGCGATGATAGGGCAGCTTTGTCGTCCCTTCGCCACCCCGGACAGACAACCAACAACATCGACGGTTCTCCCGAGGAGGATCACACATCGCTTGCTACTATAAAGAAGAAGAAGGTCGAGACGCAGGGCGATTTCAAAACTGCCAGGGCAAAAAAGGAATCGGCCGACCAGGCGCGGAAGAAACAGGCCGAGCGTAAAAAGAAAGCAAAGCGGAGGGAACAGTTGGAAGCCTTGAAAGCAGTTCCTGTTTTAGGCTTGGGTCTTGGTCGCTGCCCTTTCATTGTGTTGGAGCGTCATGATGACAAACCGTCGTCCTCCATGCTGGACAGTGTTCTCCAATGCGATAGTGGGAGGAACTGGCCCATGATAGCATTTGTCATACCCGGGTCGGACTGCAGACCGTGGGCTCTCCCCGAAGGCCACTTATGCGTCTACGAGTGCTTTTTTGATCAGGGTGGGCTCAGTTTCCCGATTCCCCTGGTAATTATGGAGTATTGCGCTCGCCGCAGGGTCTCCATATCTTAGCTGACCCATGCGAGTTTTCAGAACTTGATGTCGATCCTGACGCTAAGTTACGAGGCTCGCCGGGTGGTCACATGCGATCACTTCGAGGAGGCATGCGAGATTGCCCATGGGAACACTTTCGATTCCGGTCGGTTTCAGGTCAAGATGAAGAGCGGGATTGTTTTAGTGAACAACTTCAAAAATAGGCTTGAGGGCAACTGGCAGGAGAAGTACTTCTTCGTTAAGATAAACAAGGACTCGATAGGGGGCTATCGCGGGGAGATTCAGATAGGCTAGAACAAACAAATTGGTATGATTTACCTTTCGTCTTTTGTTAATGGTTGATAGTTGATTTTGCCTTCTTTTCTGCAGATCCCTATACGCGAGCGCTCCCGGATAGTTCCTCAAACTTCGTGGTCGGTTTACTGCAGCGATATCCTCTTCAGGACTGGCCGACCTCCCTTCGCATCCGAATTTTCCAAGTGTACAACCGGATTGTCTAAGGTTTGTCCGCATTTTACGACCATCCTTCCTTGGCCTCTCCGAATTAATTCCTCAGTTTTCACATTTTGTTTCCTAGGTAATCCCACTCTTGGTTACGACGTCTCAAGGCATGTCGCGCTCAAGTCTGATAAAGGGAAAATGGCGAAATTGAGTCTAGATCAGCCTCCACTTCCCAAGCCTAAGGTCGGTGCTAAGACGAGCACGCCTACTACCCCGGGAGTGAAGAAACTCGGTGGTGCGGGAACGAATAAGTCCGTGGCCCCGGTAACGGACAAGTCTGCTGGAAAGTCTGCTATTCCAGACCGCGCGGGCGGGGCTCCGAGCAGGGCGCAGAAAAAAACAACTGCTCGAGGCGCGATTGGGACCACTTCAAAGAAGCGGTCAAGGGACGAGAGCGCCCCAGTCGTTGTCAAACATGGGGCCGAAAAGGACGTTGCTGCAATGTTTGCCCACAAGCGTACTCGTCAAAGCTCCGAAGGGTCCTCGCGAGACCTTGCAATTTTGTCGGCGGACGATATCGATGTAACCCCCAGCGACGATCGTGAGAGACGAGATGTCGATTTGGTGGACACGGGTCATAACGTTGAGCCAGGCACTGATGCTGAAGACAGCCGGCTTGTTTTGTGTAGTCGTGACGAGCTCGATTCTTCCGACGATTTCTCGTATAGTTTCAAGGGTTTTGGCGGGCATATCTCCGAACATCCTGAGGAGTGCGCCAAATATATTAACTCCATTCGAGGGGGTTTAAGGGGTCCAAACCTCGGGTTAGATGAGATATTCGACCAAGAGGGCTTTTATAAGTTCGCTGCAAACCTTGTGGGGGTAAGTTTTTTTTGTCTTGATCTTCATCATTTCTGTCGGTATGATTTAGCTTATGCTCTAGTTTTGCTTCTTTACAGACTATAGTTGACTTCAATTCGGTCTGGAGGTGACTTGATGCTGCCATGAGTAGGGAGCGTAGGTTAAAGAAGGGGAGGGACTTTGACAAGACTTGCATCGAAATGCTCGTTAAGGAGAACGAGTCACTGAAATCCAGAGGCGTCACGGAAGAGATCGAGAATTTGAGAAAGTACTCCGAGGGGCGGTCAAAGATGTTGACAGATGTCTTTGAACAATACCAGGTAGAGAGGAGAGAGAGGAGACACGCGGAGGCGATGTTTGAAGATGTCAGGGAGCGCCTCAAAAGAGCCGAAGAGGTGAATACTGTGTTGATCAAGCACGTCTGGACGCAGGTATCCCTTCTACTGTCTTCTCGGAGAGAGCATGGTCTATCTTGTGCCAAGCTGGCTGCTGAGCAGGTCCGTACCGAGCTGGTCGGACAGGCGCAATCTTCTCTCAACCGAGCCCGTGAGTACTGTGCTGAACAGCTGGAGTGCGCTCGTCTCAACAGCATGGCTAGCCAGGTCAAGACGCAGCTTGACATGATATCGGCGTACGGGATTGAGGTTGATTCCGAGGGAATTAAGGCAAGCTTCGATGACTATCAGAAAAAGATCGAGGCGATGCAGCTGATAGACTTCTCCAAGGGGATTATGAATTCGTTCCCAGAGCGAGCGTTTTCCCAGAGAGCTATGAGGAGGATAGTGTCAAGTCTCCACTCGGCAAAGATTTTGGGATAGAGTGCGGTTGGATCCTCGAGCCTTTTGTGAGCGTTTGGACTGGAAGTGTTGATGATGGCAGGGGAGACGCTCGGGGTAATGACCAGATCGTCGGACCCGAGCAGAGTGCTGAGGTCATACTCACGGCAGCGACCTCAAATTCTCCCAGGTCACTTAAAATTGTCGAGCAGTTCGTATCCGGTATTATTTTGAAAGTTATCGAGGGCCTAATGGATGAAATTGCGGATAGGGTTTTAGCTGAGCCCATTGCAGTCGATCAGACTTTGGCTGAGGCTTCGGCAAAGGACCCGGGAGTTGGCATGTCTGGCGTTGTCGGCCAGTCTGACGTTGAAGCTTCAGCGAAAGATCCGTAGATCGGGGATGACCTGATGCCTCTCTTCGCTCCACCCCCTTCAGCCTCGGTGCCGAGTGATCAACGCTCAGTGTAGTCTTGTATTATTTTCTTTTGTTTTATCGTAATCAGGCCGAGTGTGGCTTTTGACCAGTTGTATAACCATTGTCGGGCCGATGTGGACCGGGTTAACCTTGTTTATTTTGCCTGAGGAGCGGATCCTCTAAGTTTTAACGGGATTTAAAGTTTCTTTTATGCGATTAAGTTTTTTAGCTTAAGCATTTACGTATGTTCTTAGTGCGGCTAAGTTTTAAAGCTTAGGCATTGATTTGTGCGTCCAGCGAGCAGGTCCCTGGGTTACTTTGATTTTGATCCGGCCAGGTTCGCGCGGTAGACCAGCCGGATCGTACTGTTCGCAGGTCGGGGCCTGGCTTACGACTAGAGTTCGTCTCGTGGTTAAGCGTGCAAGGAGTGTTCGGCTTAAAATTCTTGCACGTTCTTAGGAACTCGTGCGGGACGGGGCCCGGCTTTTATCCTATTCGGGAAAGTTGCGGTGGACTTTTCGAGTTTGGATTGTATATTATTTTGCTACAACATCTATGGGAGACGCGTGTTGTGATCCCGCTCGGGTTTAGCTATGGTGGGCCTCCCAAGGGTGATCTATTGACCGAGTACTTGATCAGAGTATCGGTGTAACTGAGCTCGGAGCTAATAAATTTTTATTGATTATAGCTGGACTTCCGAGGAATCTACCTACATACCCGTTAAATAGGGATCAAGCTAGACGTAGTTCATATTACAAAGTAAAAGCTAGATAAGTCATCCGAAGATGAGCGAGAGCGAGTCGTTCAGAAACGAGTTGAAGCATACGATGCTTAGTTTTTTTTTTTTTTTTTATGGCGAAACTCAAGCGATGTATTGAGTGAGCCTGAGGCTTGCCGGGTCGGGCCGGTTTTGTGCTGCGAGCTTCGTTTCCTCCTGGGGACTGACGCAGAGATTTACCGAACGAAGCTGTTTTCCCGCGATGATGCATGTCCGGGCCATCTTTTGGTTTCCGCGGATTGTGAAGACTCTGAGCGGGGTTGGGAATTTGAGGCATTGATGGTACGTTGATGAGACGGCTCAAAGAGAGAATAGCCATGGGGTTCCCATGATTACATTGTATACGGCCGGTTTATCCACTACCATGAATTTGACGTTTCGGGAGATTCCCCCAGCGTGCACCATCAGCTTGATTGACCCCACTGTCATTGTTGTGACGCCGTCGGAACCGGTGAGGGGCCTGACACCCGGCTTGATACGAACGTCAGGTATCTCCATTTTCTGCAAGGTTTCCTTAAAAATTAGATCGACCGAGCTCCTGGTATCGACTAGAACCCTAGTCACTTCACAGTCTTTGATTTTCAGCTCGATCACGAGCGGGTCGTTATGGGGCATGACCAGATTCTTTGTGTCAGCCTCCGTGAAGATGATGGGCATGTTGGCCTTACTCCGATCGGGACAACTCTTGTCGGCGGTTGCTTCCTTTTCGTACTGCTTGAGGGACCTGACCGAATCGTGGGTTAGGCTGAACCCCCCAAGATCATCAGAACTCTCTTGGTTGGGTTCTACTTTCTAGCCTGTCCCTTGTCGGATTGAGCACGCTTGGGGAGAAGAGGTGAGTCGGCGTTTCCGCTTGTTCCCATTTGGTTCCTCCTCGGGTTTTCGCTTCTCACCTCGGTTGGCTGGAAGCGCAACTTTGACTGCTCCCTTGTGGTATTGTGCGAGCAGTTGTTCCTTCAGTTGTCGGCATTGCGAGGTCGAATGCCCGTGCATTTGATGATAGTCGCAATAAGACAGTTCGCTCGTAGGTTCCTGGACCTTTTGTGGTCGCTGGTATTTGTTCCATTGCTTTGGGGGAAGGCTCGACGAGCTATTAACGACGTTGGTCGCCAACTTCTTCTTGTATTCATAGTCGAAATGCTGTCGGGGTTCTTGGTAAAGCTCTTCGATCACTTCCTTTGCCTTTGCCTTGGCTGCTGGGGGCTTGACTGGCGAGTTCTTTTGGGCCTGCCCAGCTTGATCTTTCTCGAGCCTGATGAAGTCGACCAAGCGGTTCATGGCTTCTTTGATTGTCTTAAGCGGGTGTAGGATTAAATCCTTTCGGAATTTGGACGACCGGAGCGCCTGCTTGAGAGCACCTAGAGCAGTGGTGTCGCTCGCCGTGACTCGCGAGATGACGGCTTTGAAGCGGTCTATGAACTTCTCGAGCGTCTCCTTCTCGCCTTGGACCAACCCCCATAAGTCAGCATCCAATGCGCCGTCCTCGATATAGATGGCGTAGTGTTTAAGGAACGTCATCGACAGCTGTTGAAACGAGTCGATCGAGCGGGATTCCAACCTGGAGAACCAGTCTAAAGCAGCGTCTGACAAGTATTCGATGAAATACTAACAATGGCCTGAGTCGTACTCCTCGGGAGAGAAATGTACCCGTCCCATCGCGATGGAGAAGGCGGTGAGGTGCTGCTTCGGATCGGAGTCTCCGGAATACGGTTGAAGTCGCAGTTTGGCGGTATGCCTGATTGGAACGGATGTTATCCTGGCAGAAAAGGGGGTCCACTGAGTCTCGGCTAAAACCCGGTCGATCTCCGGGGCCGAGCTGAGGGTTTGATGCATCCGCAAACTTATTTCCTGAAGCTGGTTCCTTATGTCCTCAAGCTCGGAGTACTGAGTATGAGTCATTCCGCGGTCGGGAGCAGTTTCCTGTCGGGCGGTGAGGGTTTGCCGTAGGTCCGCAGTTTGGCCAAGTCTCCCAAAGATTAAGGGCGAAGAGCTCGCTCGGACTGTTGGTGACTCGAAGGTGGCTCGTTACGGGGCCGCCTCGGTCTGCTCTGGGAGTGGCCCCCGTGAAGCGAACAAGCTATCAAGTCTGATGTTTGTTAATCGTGCTCATTTTTCCTGCTCGTCGAAGCAACGCATGAGTGCTCCGAGGAGACGAGCGTGATCCAGCTGAGGTTCCGGCTCGTTTTGATTGTCTGTTTGAGCTTTGTTATCCCGGGTAACGTCGGGTTGGGCGACCAATGTTTGTCTCAGGTCGACCATACTTCCGAGCGTATACCAGAGGTCAGTCGGCTCCTGTATCCTCTGGAACACGGATACAGGACTGGTCGGATGCTCGATCCTCTCGAAGACCGAGGAGGCGGCGGTTGGCCGCTCGACTCTGTTTGAGGCTATAGTCGGATCAGCGGGCCGGTCGTGCTCGTTGGGGACGAGCGCGGGGTTAGAGTTTTCCTGCTCGGGAAAAAGGGTCGCTCGTTGGGCCACCGGAGTGTTAGTACCTTGAGCGCTTGTTCCCGACGAGTGCGTTCTCATGCTTACTTCCTTGTTGAGATCCATGGTCGCGTGAAAAGATATCCTCTTGTAGATGCGAGAAATTTATCCCCCTACCTGGCGCGCCAAATGTTGAACTTAGATTGAGATCGACACTAAATTTGTAATAGGTTCGGGGATTCTTTGATAAATGGAAAGAGGAAGCTTTTGGTGAGAACGTAAGGGCCCGCTCGGATGAACAGTAACCGAGAGGGAAGTTTTTGGATTCTTGGGGGATTAAGTGTACCCGGAAAGGAATAATATGTTTTTAGTCAAAAGTGTAGTGTATTTCACCTTAGTTGTACACAAATGATGGTACAACTATATATAGTACATTGAGTTAGGGCTTTTGGTATATATGGTTACATTTTAACCATATACTCATAAAGTAACCCTTAATGTGCATAAAGTAACTATACTAGAATTTAAAGTAACTAAGCTTAGTTAACAAAGTAAGGAGTTGGACCTTCCTGCTTGATGGGCTGAGAGTAGGATTTTGCCTTGGGCCAAATCCATGGTGTAACAGTTAGCGAATAAGGCGTATAATGTATAGAACTATTTGTAGAGATTTCTAGCATGGTGTATAATGTGGTACATGTAGATGTCTTTGACAAATTTTGAGATATAAAACATATGCAACCTATCAACGGGGCTTCTATTTATCCGATCAACGCAATAGTAATGGGCTATTCTCCTTCAAAACAACCCAATGGTATTTTCGTAATAACCGTAAAAAGGAAGGACCTTCCTACAATTTTTTTTTTTTTTTTGCTAAAAAGACCTTTCTACAACTTTTCAACGCTGAAGCTGGTGGGTGATTGGTGAGCCAGTGTATAGGTAAAAAAAAAAAGGAATGTTTGAATCGTCAAAAGAAGAAAATTAAAAACGTTTAGTCCAAATTTAGCATAATACAAAAACGTGCGCACCTATCTAAGCACCAAAAAAACGTACTTTTTATAAATACTGTGACACTCACTCGTCACAATTTCAAATTCCACAAAAAAAATGGCGGCTGTTTTGCAAACAAAGATCCAGCTGAATCCGATCAAAATCTTCCCCGGAAGCTCCAGGTCTCTCACCGATCAGTCCCGCGCACCGTCCCGTATTAAATGCGCCGCTGCTTCACCGGCCAAAAAACGGTTTAACATCGCTCTCCTCCCTGGAGACGGAATCGGTCCAGAAGTTATCTCCGTCGCCAAAAATGTTCTTCAACAAGCTGGATCTCTCGAAGGTTTGATCTCTCTCTCTCTCAACGTATTTTTTTCTTTCTCAACAATCGCCATATATTAGATCAAGTGCTATCGGTTGGCTGATCGCTCTGAAAGGCCACCCTAACCGGAACTGTGTGACTTACATGGGAAAATATATAACCCCATATCTTATTTTCGCTTAGCTAGTAGAATTTGACTCTGTTTGGTGTATGTATTACAGGACTGGAGTTTAATTTCCAGGAGATGCCGGTCGGAGGAGCAGCCTTGGATTTGGTCGGAGTTCCAATGCCGGAGGAAAGTTTTTCAGTTGCGAAAAACTCTGATGCCATTCTTCTTGGAGCTATTGGAGGGTGTGTTGTTGTTGTAGTTTCTTGATTTCAGAATTTTGCTTCCAAGTTTATATAATTCTCTTCTTTATCGAGTTTTCGGATGACTTCAGGTACAAATGGGACAAGAATGAGAAACATCTAAGACCAGAGATGGCTTTATTTTATCTTCGAAGAGATCTCAAAGTCTTTGCGAATCTGAGACCTGCTATAGTTTTGCCACAGGTATTTATATTATATAATAAGGTTTAATTTGCTTAGTTATTGCAATTTGTAAATTTTGTTTGTTTGTTCAGCTTGTTGATGCTTCAAGCTTGAAGAGAGAAATAGCAGAAGGTGTTGATATGATGATTGTAAGGGAACTTACTGGTGGTATTTACTTTGGAGAGCCAAGAGGTATTACGACCAATGAAAATGGCGAAGAAGTCGGTATTAGTACCGAGATTTACGCTGCTCACGAGGTACTTCCTACTATTCTTCAAAATGTGGTGGCTCTCTATAACATTGGACTTTAGATATGTTTAATAATGTATTTGTTTTATGTTTTTCAGATTGATAGAATTGCTCGTGTTGCATTCGAGACTGCTAGGAAAAGGCGTGGCAAGCTTTGTTCTGTTGACAAAGCCAATGTTTTGGATGTAAGTTTTGATCATTTGTTTGTGACCAATTTTGTGTGTTTTCTCATAACGCGGATTTCATTTTTCGTATTAGGCATCGATATTGTGGAGGAAAAGAGTGACAGCTTTAGCTTCTGAATATCCAGATGTTGAACTATCACATATGTATGTTGACAATGCTGCTATGCAGCTTATTCGTGACCCGAAACAGGTGCTCGTCTCTCGTGTATATCATACTTATCCGTTGGTTACGCTGTTGAAGTAGTACTAATTAGGGAGTTGTTTTTTTCTCTCTTTTGAAAAAAAACATTGCAGTTTGACACAATTGTCACCAATAACATTTTTGGTGATATATTATCTGATGAGGCTTCAATGATCACTGGAAGTATCGGAATGCTTCCATCCGCAAGTCTCGGTGCATCGGTAAATAATATTTAAAATCTAATCAATCTTTCAAGGTTCCTTTATTTAACCAAATTTGTAAAAACTTACTTGTGATGAAATTTAGGGACCTGGACTCTTTGAACCAATTCATGGTTCAGCACCAGATATTGCTGGACAGGACAAGGCAAACCCATTAGCCACCATTCTCAGTGCGGCGATGCTTCTGAAATATGGACTTGGAGAAGAAAAAGCTGCAAAGAGGATTGAAGACGCGGTTTTGGATGCTCTTGACAAAGGGTTTAGAACCGGAGACATCTATTCCCCTGGAAATGTATTTTTGCTGATTCCTATCATTTGCTTTTATAACTTAGTAAGTAACAAAGAGTTACTAATATTCAGTACTTATGTGTTGTGTTTTCGAAAATGGAATGTGAACAGAAACTGGTGGGATGCAAGGAGATGGGTGAAGAGGTGCTCAAATCAGTGGACTCCAAAGTTGCAGCTACTGTTTGATTTTAATGACGACTTGAAAAAAACAAGTGTGATTGATGCTATTTGAGACCTTGGTTTATGGTTACTAATATGTTGATGCATGTAATTATAAACCACAATATGTTAAGCTTTTTTTTTATATACATAAATGAATAATTGGGATCAATTCACCAATATAGAAGAAATGATTCTCCTGCATCATTTACCTTAGTTCTCTCCATTTTCCAACTACACACTCAATATTTCTTATAAATTTAATAAAATCCAAGAGAGGGAACTATGATCTTTACTACTCATAAACATACCTTTTTCTGAAAAAACCAAACTTGTAAGAACTTTACATTTAAAAAGACCGAAAAAACACTATCAATCAGTAGTAGTCTCGAGGGTTCACGAGGATGTGTCGGATTTGCGTTCAGCGTCTGCTGCAGACTGCATTTGAGCTGCGTATTGTAAGTTCCAGAGAACATCTTCAAAAGAAGGTCTTGCAGAAGGTTCAAGTAAAACACATTTATTGGCGATTGAGATTGCAATCGATAAAGACTCCTGCGAGCTCGTTGTTAGCACCGTCGGACTCACTATTTTCTGCCTACCGTCTTGGCTCCCAAATGACGTCTGCCAAAAATACAACATTTACAACAAAACAAAGTTAAACATTGTTTTAACACACATAAAAATGGTGAAGATTGCCTTTTTAGTATGTGTACCATTTCGTTGAGAAGAAAGGCTTCTCCTTTTGTAGTGGGCAATGGTCCTATTAGAGACTCCAGAAGTATGAATCCGAAGTTGTACACATCGTCCTCTCTCTTAGCCATTTTCCTGCATAATCCCCAAGTTTAAATACTCATGTTTATTAAATAGCTGCAATTTTCAATTAGATTCTGCTATACGACATGAAGTTTCGCTATATAAATGCATAAGAGACTTACTTTGACTTGTGGGTTTCTGACTTTGTCTGCAATACACAAGCAGAACCAAAGAAGAGTCCTTATTTAGTATCAAATAATAGAATACAAAATGGAGAAACAAGCAGAGAGTAAGAGAGTAAATAAAGCAAACCTCAAGCTTTTCGTTCTCTTCAAGGATTGCAGAGACTCCATAGTCACTAAGCTTTGCAATCTTGTGTTCGTCAAGCAAAATGTTATTAGTCTTGAGCTGATTGTTAAATGAACCAGGCATTACACCGGTGTGAAGAAAATGAACTGCCTTTGCTATCTCAATCAGAATCGCTAGCCGATTAGGCCACGTCAGGATCTTCTCCGAGAAAGTTTCTACAAAAAAATCTAACAACATTGAGTTTCCAAGTACAGAGAGACTCAATCTAACATCGAGTTTACTACATATATATATCATCAGACCTGATAGATGTGCGCGATAGCTCCCATTGGGCATATACTCGTGTACAAGGTAGAGTATGGTCACTGCAGGATCGTATTCTCCGTTGGTCTGAGTGCAATGGCCCAAGAAGCTAAGGAGATGAGGATGATTGAGCTTAGACATCCAATCTAAGTGACCTCTGAGACTCTGGCTTGAGAATTTCCTTGATAAAACCAAACATCGTATAGCTACGGAACTTCCATTCTCCAGTGTTCCTCTGTATAGCTGCAAAGAATCAAAAACAAATTGAGTAAAGCAAATGACGAATAGTGAGGTCACAAGAATCAAACATACCTTTCCAAGGTTGCCTTCACCTAAGAAACGTGATGAATCGAAATCGTCTGTTGCTTCCTTTAACTCTTCTAAAGAAAATGACCGGCATGAGGGTGCACCTTGTGCACCCAGCTTTGCTGTTTGAGAGATTAATCCTGCAAAACGATAGCGTTCAACGATATTAAATCCTGAAAGATGGCAAAAGTCTACATTTTGAGTCAAAGTAACTCACTTGCACTAGCTAGAACTTCAGAGGAGAGACTGGTGTGTGAATTATCTGTCACAATCTTAAGCCGAGTTTGCGGCACTGACTTTTCTCTTGAACAACAACAACAACATGAGCGCTTTGTGCATATTATGAGGGCCCCTAATGCAAACAACACAAGAATAGCTCCAGTAACTACAGCAACTAAAACCCCAATTTTTCTTCCTTGGATCTGTTTACTCTCAGTTTCAGCCTCTTCACATAAAAATTCTTGATGTTGATCATGATTGCCAATTATAGACAAGCAATTCCCACCAAGTTTAACAACTCGCTCGCCGGAAGCGCCTGCCAAGCAACGGGGAGGAGTCCCGATTAATCTGTTATTCGACAAATCCACAAATCCGAGTTTGCCTCCACAGGTCAGATTGAGTGGTAGCTTCCCACTGAGCTTGTTAGATGCCAAGTCCAAGTAACTAATGTTCGGCAAAGAGAACAAGAACCGAGAAGGAGTTCCAGTCAAATGATTGAATGATAAGTCAAGATGCTGAAGCTGAGACAAATCGCCAAAACGTCTAGGAATTTCGCCGGAGAAGGAGTTCTTGCTCAGTAGAACAGTAACTAATCTTTTAGGCATCAAAGGTAGTTCAGAATCCAAATGGTTCTCTCTCAGATCAAGCATATGGAGATGCTCCAACTTGCTGAGATCAGGCAATTTACCAGAAATCTCATTGTGTGATAGAGCAAGATTTGTTAGTCCTCCAATTCGGCAAATCAAAGTAGGAAACGGACCGTTGAACCGATTGTTCTTTAAGCTAAGAACAGTAAGATTGATCAAGGAATCAAACGAGTCAGGAACACTTCCATTAAAGTAATTACCATCAAGCATCAAACTTTGAAGCTGAACCAATCTTGAAACATCAGGAGGAACAGAACCAAATAGATAATTCGAACTCAAATCCAAATACTCAAGAGAATACAACCTATGGATCTTCCCTGGGAACTCACCATAGATACCTAGAGACACTAAGCTAAGAACCTTCAAGCTTGTAAGCCTTGTCAATGTAGTAACAAAAGAATCAATCAAGAAAGCTTTAGAGAGAGTGTGGTTTGGAAGTGAAGACCCATAAAACATACCAAATGGTTTAAAAAGCTTATCCCCCATGACTTTAAGCTCTGTGATAGAATTACCTTCACAGGAGATGCTCATATGAGCAGTTGCAGGGATTACACATAAGTCTCCGTAGTAATTCCCCCAAGATTCAAGAGCTTTAGGGAATTCCAAATGCTTCCTGAGTTGATACAGGACCTGGGTCTGTGAGTTTTGAAGCTGATGGGTGTTTTGTAAGAACAGAACCCATGAAAGAAAGACTAAAGGCAAGACTTTTGAATGAACCATGGTAAAATTAGCAGAAATGAAACAGAACCTTAGAGTCAGAAGGAGATTTGGGTTCAGAGAGGATAATGAAAGAGACCCATCTAAGTGTTTTTAACTCAAGTCAAAGAAAAAAAACCCATCTAAGTGATCCAAGACGATCCTCTCGAGAAAACTCCCAGAAAATGAGTTAATAATGAAATCCCTGGAAAAAAGGTAGCAGGAGAAGTAAGAGAGTAGAGAAAGTGAGTACAAATGCAGAAATGTTGGAGTAGAATGTCGGTAATCTTTGTATGTGTGTGCTTTTGTCGGATTTAACACATAGACGAGAGAGAAACTAGGGAAGCTGAGGAAGAAGATGATAAGAGCATTAATTGAGAAAGAGTTGAGGAGCATTAATGGTGGTTTCTGTATTTTTATCTGAGAAGAGCTTTCAAAGAATCTTTTTTTCTTCTTCTTCTTCTTCTTCTTCACTTTATGAAAGAAACAGTAAATTTAGAATGTGGGTCACCAAAAACAATCATAAAGCAAAAAATGTGCACTCAATTTGATGAAAGTTTCTTCCTTTTAATGAGCAATTGTCTGGGTTTCTCTTTTTTTTTTTTTTTTTTGTCATCTGTTTGATTTATTATATTGAACATCCAAATATTGTCATCTTTTTGCATTACATCTGTTTTTTTGTCATCTCTTTTCTTCTTTACTGTAATATAATACTAGTAATAAAAAATGAAAATTTTGAATTAGATAAAGTATGATTGTTGATTGAGGATTAAATTGTTTGTTTAATGTAATGCAAAAATGCAATTTGGGACTTTAGTTGACTGACTCATAGAAGATGCTGTTAACACATGTCTCTTCTTCTTCTTCCCTCTTGGTTTATTAAATGTTAAACAGTGGTTTATGTGTGTGATTAGATTCCATGTCTTGCTAATTCACCAAACTACCCTTCTACGATACTACTGAATACTTACAAAGCTTTTGCTCTACGAAACATTGTTTGTTAGAAGTAGTTTCTGTTGAATGGGCAATTTATGCTAATAGTTTTTGTCAACCGTCCAAAACACGAATCCACAATGTTTAGATTTACATTGTAGCATAAATTTTTGTGACACTAATGTCTATAGACTTAAATAAATAAGGTCTAGATTTGTGCTACTATATAAGGGCAAATATGTCTTTTCCTTACAGGCAAAGGTAGTGATTATGCTTCTTTGTTAAAGGTTATGGTCACTTTAGTGGACTCACATTATTGGTCCCACAGGTCTATTCTAGTCTCAGAGACCGGACCATCATATTAAATAACTTTTATTTGTCTCACATGCGTCAATATTTTTAGAAATTTCAAAATGAAGATTTTTCTTCACTCTTGGTTGAACAATAACTCTTTGGACAACCCTTCACCCATAAATAAGAGATGTTTCCTTCACTTTTGGTTGAATCAAACTGTTAACTAACATAATTTGGTTAAATTTGACAAATGTGAATCAATCAAAGTGAATGTGTAGTCACGTTTGATGCATTTTCATGACATTAGCCTAAACATAAATATATGTCAAAGCATATACTATCATATTTATTTATTCCTTTTTTTCTTCAGTTTATGTCTTTCGAGTCTAAAGCAGCATCAGCAAAGGAACAAAAAGACTAGAACAATGCATGGCTCTAATATTGATGCTGCTTTAGACTCAAAAGAGACTTAACAATGCACAGGAGGCTTTATAGGACAAAACAGAAGAGTCCATGAAATGGGAATTGGAGAGCATGTGGGACGAGGAGACCTGGACATTAAGATACTAACATCTGACACTAGGACAACATTTCTGGGACCATTTCATGGTTTTGGTTTTGGAGACGAAATAAGCAAGACATCAACATCCCCTTCTCACCAGAAACCAAACAAGTGTCTATCCAACTTGTCTAAGAGAACAGAAATGAGATCTTCAAGATAAGCAATTTGTATTTTTGAGTTTCTTCAATCCTAAGTTTCCCCACCCTATCATGTTCTTCTACCAATATATGCAACAAGCAAAACAGACCAAACATTATATGGATCGTTTATGATGGAATTAGTGAAGCTAAGATAATTTGGGTTTTCCCTGAGTTTGTTGGATAATTCCCATGGCTTAATTGCATTTTACAAGTTTACAAATTAAGTGATACAAAAAAGACGAAACTTGGCAATGTTCATAAGCTGTCCTCTGGTTTCTTGTCATTTGAGCAAGACTCCAAGTATGAGATCACGAGATCAGCTGCTTTGCAACCTGATGCTATTGATTTCCCAACAGAGAGCCCGCCTCGATGATTACCTGTTCATTATTGGTCCATGCACAATAGATATATTAGGGCAAGTTATGGACTACACTCATCATCATGGACCATGTACTTAATGCTCTCTTTTTATAAGATTGAAACTTTAATTGAAGCTACCTGCGTAGAAGAATCCGGGTAGATCTTTCTCCATCTTGTCTATTGCTTCCATGACTGAGTCATAGCTGCTGTCGTACAGCGGGAATGCTTTGCTCCAATAAAAATGGCTGCAATAAACATATATTGTTGATCTATAAGCTTAATCGCCTATTTTGAACACTAAAGAGATCAAACGGAAAAATCTCCGAACTTCACATACTTGACAGACACGGGTTCACCTTCAACCCCCAACAGCCGCTGAAGGTCAGAGGTCACAACTTGTTTTAATTCATCCCTACAAAGATATAACCGAAAAGGCAGTTTCGTCAGAATCATGTAAAGTGAGAAACAAGATTTCTCACTTAATACCGAAGAAATTTTTTTTGTCAGTAAGATTTCTCTTACATGGGAGCTTTGGCTAGTTCTTGGTTCCTACTCCCACCAATAAAAGTTGTATATAGATGAAGGTCACTCGGGCAACGATCTGGAAACATCATTGAGGAAAAGAGGGTACCTGTGTATAGAAAAGTATGAAGTGTTGATCATTATAGAATGATAAATAAAGGGGCTAATTTGTTTGAATTATCGCTAAGGACACCAACAAGTTACCTAGAGTTTTGAAGCCATGCTTTTGCTCCTTGGATGGAATGAGTACCCCAAAACCTTCGAGAGGTCTCTTTACTTTCTCCTTTATGAATGTGGTGATTACAACCAAGAGGGGCATGTAATTAATCTGAGCAAAGAACAAGATCAACATCGTAAATGCAACTTAATACTGAGTTAATAGTGCATGTAAGAGATAAGCAACCAATCACGCCTGTAAGTTCTTTGAGGTTACAAAAGGTTCACATTATCAGTATTTGGAGTAGAAAATCTAAGCCAACACGAAAGGATGGCCTGAGCTAGATGTAGACCGAGCTTCTGAGAGTTGGATAAGACATTAGACACAATTACCTCGGGGAGAAAGTTTAGTAGAAAGGGTTGTCCTCCTTTCATAACCTTCATCTCCTTCACACTGCACAGAGGAGCCTGTGGTACGTAAATTTCTTGTCAGTTGAGAGGTTCTGTAATTTTCTTCTCATGTCCGACAAAAACACCACTAACCGTCATAATTACAGCATCGTAATGGAGGGTTTTTGTCGGCGTCTCATTATCAGAAACACAGGATAGTGACCAGTTCTCCTGTGTTGCTCCAGAATTGTAAGACAAAGAGAGAACCTTGGAGTCTAAATTGAGCTCATCATGTGAGAGATCTTTGCACAACATATCAGGAAGAATCTGCAATTTCCCAAAGTGGAAACATACTAAGCACAAGTGGGACAGAGCAAGAACATGAGTAGTACGGCAGAAAATATTCGTTTGTATGGTAAAATAATCTAGCTTTCATTGACAAAGCATCACCTGCATTCCCCCTTTAAAAGAGAATGATCCGCGCGAACCCTTTTTGTGCCAGAACTCCTTGTTTCTCCACTTTTACCACCTTTAGCAGCAAACTTTGTTCTGATTGCACCAACTATAATCGAACAGTTAAAGAGCTCATCGAATAAAATCAGTCCACAGAGAAGTACATAACCAGGTAAAACTCAAACCAATCCCAAAACAAGGAAGCTAATGTTAATTGTAACGTTTCTGCTTATCATATTACACACCAAGGAACCAAAAAACTGCTTGATACCAAGCATAAAGTGACACGAGTAAAGGAATGACCAACCTGATTGCAACACCTATCAACACATGAAAATTTTTGGAAGTATTCTTCGAGCGGAACTCACTGAATATAGTATAGTTACATGAGAAAGTACCTTTTCTCTATATTCCAGAGATCTGGAAAAGAATGCTTCATCTGATCAAAAAGATAGGGAGGGATATAAAAATGAGGAATAGGAAACGATATTATATAGACAATATGTTAAGTGGAAAGAGTGCTCACTGAAAGGGAATCAGGGTCAGCAGCACTTGTTCCACCAACAAAAGGGTCGACGAGATAGTCCACAACCTTACAAATCAGATACATAAAAAGGGACACATGAAAAGAATATCACAGCCGTCTGAAATTAATAAAGATAGTCCACAGTTGGTGTTGACACAAGCAGAGAAATGTGAAACAAAGCAAAAGGGTGAGAATATAATATTTCAATCCAAGCCTAGGATTAGGTAGCAACAAACCTCTCGTCCAAAATGGCGTTGAAAGAACCCGCTTACACTGCAGTAAAAATTGGGAAGTGAAACTGAAGTTATAATCTTCTGTTACTGAAATTGCTAATGGTCTAGGCGAGTAATATATACTCACCTTTCTACTGCAGATTCGTCTGACACTTGTGAGGACGAGTCATTTCTCTTCCATAAAAATGGTTCCAACAAGATTTGAAACTGCAAGTAAGACCAAATACCTTTTAAGGATTTTTGAGAAGCTTATAAGATAAAAGCACTTTGGTAGAAGAGAGCTTCTTGTTTCTGGTGGTAGTCCACCAAAACATATGCACAGTTGAGATAATATGCATAGATAACCAGTTGACTTCTATCTCGCGAAATGTACCTTAGATTGGGTAGATAGCACATTACTTGTGACCACCGCTATGGGATTGGTGGGTATCTAGCATGAATACAGAGAACATATCAGCATCGCAAATTAAGCAAGAATTCCTTGTCAGCAAAACCATAATAATAAGGAAACAAGTAGAGATTACCATCACAGGCAAACCATTCCGCACAATAAACCGTTTCTTCTGTGAAATTGGCTGCAACAATAGAGAAATACTCCAATCAGAGGGGGTGGGAAACACAAAGCAAATCAACACAAATAGCAAATATGTCTCTTTATGAGCTAATCATCCAAGACCACAGAAAGTACTCACAAATTGCTGTTTCTCACGAAGGCCGAGATCATCGAGCAAACTCCCAACTTCTGGCTCAGCCTCAGTCTACACATGCAGCCATAACAGATCAAGAAAGAACAAATATCCGTTTACATTATCTAAACCAACTGAAACAGTTGCAAAGAAACATTGGGGTTAAAGTAAAACAAGAAATTACCATGGTGTTAGCTCCTTCGTCCCAAATCAAACCATTTTGCATAACACTTCTCAGCTTCCCACCTCCTCTTCCATCAGCTTCGAACACAGTCACATTCAAACCTTTCGATTTCAACTTGTGAGCAGCCGCAAGACCACTTGAAAACCCCATCAAAAACAACATATGTGAGTGAGTTTTTTTCCCTTGAGGAAATTTACCCAAACAAAAATCGACTACAGAAAAACTCGGAACAAAGAACGAACCCATAAACAAATCAAACTCAAAACCCAGAAAATTGAAGATAATAAGGAGATTTACATAGCACAAGCACAATGCAGGAGATAATTCTCTATGTGAAAATTACCTTACTCCTGCACCTACGACTGCAACTCTTTTTCCTGAATTCGCTTCAATTTCTAACAAAACGATCTGGGAAAAAAAGCAAAAAACAAATCAATGCAATATACAAACAGTTGAAAATTCTCAAAGCTAAACCTGAAAATGAAAGAGAAGATCAAAAATCAAAAGTTTCCTTACTTGTATTAAGATCTGCTACTGCGTCAGACGCCATTGCTATCTCCAAGAATCGAAAACAATTCAGCGTCAAATCTCTGACTAGACGAGCAGAATAAACACAACGGCAAAATTTCTGGCTTCTTAAAACGACATCAAAAGGTGCCGTTTTGTTTCCTCAGGCCCATTTTCATCAACCATAGGTGTAACAGGCCCATTTTAAACCAATTTATTAACTCGTCAAACTTCAAAAGACTTGTGTAATTAATTCTCAAGCTATTCAGTTTGTGTTCACTTAGCATTCGTCTTTGTATATTTGATAAGCATCTATGGTTCAGATTAGTATACCAATTCTGGTCGATGTTTTTTACATCAAAAAACACCATAGTATTAAGAAATCGGCAACAAAGTTTTTCTTGGCAGAGCCAATCGAAAATATGATACGACACACTTTTGTATTTTTTGGCAAGACGGTCAACACGAAAATCATCACAACGAAGAATATGAGAAATATTAACAAAAAAAAGATAGTAATAATAATATTTAAGTCACTAAAATCTTCAAAATGTAGACTACTCTATAGGATTGTTGACCATCGTGAAAGTCTATGTTATCGGTAGCAAACCAAGCACTAGTAAAAAAGAACCAAATTTCTACGAGATCCTGTCAACCCTATGATTCAAAAGCAATAGAAAAATAACATGAAAGTTAGAACTAAACTTACTTTGTCAATTTAGTCTTACGGTTTTAAACCACTTTACAGTTTTCCACACTTGAAAGTTGGAACCAAAACTATACTTGGTGACATAGAGGAGTAGATTTGGTCAATCAACTCTTGTCAAATTGTCCATAAATTTTTAAAAAATAAATCAGCAAGCACAATCTTATCTTAATTGGGAGAAACTATTCCCGACCAAAAAGCTTTTCGTTATTCATAAGGCAACTTTTTTATTTTATTTTAATGTGGATTTCGGAAACTAAAGAGATGCTAAGTTTGTTGGTAGTTATCGTGGTAGTTAATTTAATCGATGAAATGTAAAGCACTTTTTCAATAAGATCATGATTGGATTTTTAACGAGAAAAGTGTTTTAATAGTACGACCACTAATTCTTTTTTCGAGCATACCATCTTTGAATATAACATCAACAAACAGACTCAAAAGGAGAACAAAGCTTAAATAATAAATTTTGCTGAGATTAAGAGAACATTATGTGGCCCATTTGTACAATTTGAAAATTCGAATCTCAAATTTAGTAGGATAAATAAGTATTATCGCATGGATGAAGTAAAAAGAGAGGTAGACATTTTGCTTTAGGGTAGACTAAATGTCTTTTTGAAGATTAAATTATATCATTAATTTGGCATGATATATTTGCTTGCGCCATGGAGCTTTAAGATTGAAGCAAACTAATTAAATATTTAATTTCTGCCGCCAAATATGAATTCGAAATCATATATTTGAATTACACGTAATAATCATGTATGATTTGTCTTCTATACTGTATGATATTTTTAAATTTCAAACTTGAAAAGTAACAAGTTTTTAAGATGTTTGGTGCAAGTTGTTTCCCTTTTGCTACTTTGATTATATTCCATTGGCATTGTTTGCTTACACTTTCTTAACATTAACACAAAAAATGTCGTGTGTTTGAATTTTGAATCTTCTTTACATGCATGGTGTCTCGACGAGTAGTTGACACGGATACAAATCTGGTTTTTGGTTTGAATGTTTTATAGCTTCCGTTTGGCTTAATGAATTTTCATTTAGTTCGGTAATCTTTTGGTTTGCATATTGAATCAATACGGTCTGAGTTTGCGTACGAATCGGTCTGGCATATATGTAAATATGTAATAATCTTTTGGTAACATTTTTTGGTAAAATGTAAATATCATTAGTGAAAATGACAATTTTGGATTACAAATTGTTATTCGAACATATTAGTAAGCCTATGAAATTTGGAACCACGACAAAAGAAAAAAACATAGAACCAACAAAAACGTTTAGCCACTCCTACGTAAAGCAGCATGAGTTTTTTTTTTTTTTTTTTGCTAAATAAAGCAGCATGAGTTACTAACTTACTATCATACGAGAATTAACACTGAAAGATTGTTAAAAACGTTGATGTTTAGTCAATAAAATTTATATTCTGTATGTTATTCTAGATAATTTAATTTTGTAAGTGTATTGCAATGCTACTATTATCAAGTATCAACAATATTAATGCATGGTAAACGAATCTATTAGACATTAACAAAGAAAAAAACAAAATCTATTGGACTTTTACGGCTTTACTTTTTTCCTTTTCTACCGCCCGAAGACGAAATTTTACATATATATAACTGAAAACATCGACATCTTTTGTAAACAAAAGAAGTGCGATATTTTACGTAATTTATAATATTGTACTTGCTAAATGGAATCGAACATGTAATATTCATGTCGCAATCTGGATCACGAGATCTTTCCGCAACATGTATGACCAAACTAGGATCCGATGAATATCATGCACGTTCTTCTAGTCAACTCATTTTCATATAAACTGTACCCTCAAATAATAAAGTATTTAATTATTTGTTTGGGCTCATACTCATGAAGTTATAAATAAATAGAGCAAAACATACTTATCCAAAGAAGAATACTACAAATGTTTCGACTTTTCTTCTTTTCATATAAGCATATATAGTGACTAATACAGCTAAAGCAGTGTGATATTTTCTAGAGTAATAAAAACATTATGAAAAAAAATCATCAATACTTGAACGGACATATTTCGGAGATTAGCGTTCGATCAAAATATAGTTCACATATCATGAAAAGAAAAAAATGATCCGCATCGCACAGAACAAACAATTCATATGCTTTTAAAAAGCTGTTTCAAGGTTTTCTCTTAAAATCTTGGGGATGTTTTTTAAGAAAACAATACTTGAATTATTTCCTTGTTACATAGAACTACGTCAATTCAGAATTGAATTAGATGGGACTATGTATGATTTAACCAAAGAAAGCTACATAGACCGATTCCACGAATGGAGTTGATAAAATGGTTGATGAGGAGTCAACCTCGTGACGAGTCCTCGTCTTTACCGTACGTACGGTTACGAATGGTCCTATATTATTATCCTTTTAAAATCTCCACCGACTTCTTCCAAGACTCTCTCAACCACACTTTGATCTTCCTTGTATCATCCAAAGATCTCACTTACATCACTTGTCTCTCTTTTCATTTAATCTCCCACCGTTTTTATTATTATCAGCTGTTTTCTACTCGAATTATACCGTCCACGACAAAAAAAAAAAAAATAGAGAGAGAATTATATAATTGTGAAGATATGTATATGTTCGCTATTGGTTATTTTGGTATATCGCGTATAATATAAAAACCATAGTATGAGAGACATCTATAGCTGGCTAAATTGAGCAGGGATAAGTTGTAGTATTGTAGCTAGATGAGTAAGCAAAAGAGTATGGAGTCACTGAAGAAAATAAATAATATTCGTACATATTGGTAAGTTTCTATATTGACAAAATAAACAATTTCTCAACAGTCTTATCTAACTTTTCCTTTTATTTATTACTCTCCGATATTATTCTATTTCTGTCTTCTTTCACAACTAATATTTACCAAAATTTGACATGAATTTGTTTAGAAGAACTCTCCATCTTAGGAATACTGTACTACTCTTGTTTTTCTATATATTTTCTTTATGCTGTATAATTATATATCTTGTTCATTTTGATAATTTCATACCAACCTCAACCCCCAAAACGTTGAAACATTTTTTTTTGTAGTTTAATGAGATTATATTATGATAACTTTTAGACAGCGCTATTTATTTAAGTTGCTATCATTGTATAATTTAAAACACCTTTTGCGACCTTCTAATATTTTTCACTTATGAAACTTTATATAAGACTTAATGTTATATATATGATCTTTCATTTTCTTATACAATGGAGTGGAGGTTCCTTTATTTATATGGTTCACAAATTATGCATCAATTGAAAGCCAATATACACGAGAAAGAGAGAAAACCAAGAAAAATATAATTAAAAGCCATAATGTTTTAAATTTTTACTTACTTTTAATATTAATTATAAGAAAATATATAGTATGTTTCTCAAGGTTATTGTAGTTTAACGTTTAGCAAAAAAAATTAATTGGTGATTAGTCATTAAATTGGGTAGGTGGTATACAAAATCAAGAACACGAAAATAGTGCAACACTCTTGGCATGTATCACTTAAATTCAACTCTGTTTTTTTTATTTAGGCCTAATTTTATAGAAATCTACAAGATAAAAGATTCATTAATCAAAAGGAAGAAAAAAAACAATTTCCTTTTCTTGCTTTCAATGTGGAAAATTTAGAAACACTCTATTTTAAGTATTTTTAGGACTTTTTAGGACATTTAAAAATGTTTTCTACGTTTACCTATGCCATTTGCCTAGCCAGTGATAGTGAACAACAACGCACTACGTATATTAACCACGGTTAAAAAAATCGGACCCACGGATTCTCATTAATTACCAACATTTTAACCATAGTTAATGCTGTAAATTTCCGTTTCAATAAATTCTCCACACTCTTCTTCCTTCCCCTGGCGCTCACCTACCTCTCTCTCTCTCTCTCTCTCCAAAACCGATCTTCTAAACCGGCGACTACCTGGAGTTTCAGTCAACGAATTAACGGCGGCGTAAAGATCACAATCTCCGACAATGACGGTTTTCTCCGGCAAACAAGTGGTTCCGATGGATTACGAAGCCGAAATTTCACAGCGTCTTCTAGAAGCCATCCTTGACGGAGATTTCAAAACTGCGTCGGATTGCGTCTCCGATCCACTCGTCGACGTGAATTTCGTCGGCGCCGTTAGCTTAAAGACGAGGAAGAGCGAGGTTTTGCTCCGTGACGAATCGCCCAGCGAAATCCGAGTCGAGTACGAGGAATTCAAAACTGATGTAACGGCGTTATTCCTCGCCGTTAATTTCGGAAACGTTACTCTCGTGAAGCAATTACTGGTAAATTTTATTTTATTCAGTTCGATTTTTTTCCTATGAAAACGAGATCGTAACTAATTAAGCCGTTTCTTAAGTGTTTTTAGCTAAAGATTTTTGAAACCGATGAACAACTCTGCCATTAATTAATATAGATATCGTTAAGCGTTATTTTCATGATAAATACACAAAACTTTAGTTAAGCAATCAGTTTTCGCATATAGCTTTGATTTGAATTATCTTTTGTTTAATGTTTGCGCATTTTTAGATTACTGATATTCACATTTCGTGGATATTCCGCAACTTTATGTCTCTTGAATTAAAGACACAAATATATGTCTGTCTCTTTCAGTTTACTTTACTTTTTTCCTCTTTTTCGAAATTCAAATTTCGGACTATGCTTTTCACTGGAATTGGATTCCGTGCGAGTTTTTTTAATTCATAATCTGTTGACTAACTAAAATCTCACTGGTGGGGATGGTAGGAACTAGGAATCTTCCAAGATGCCAAAAATTTGTGTAAAAAGAAAAAGAAAAAAACTTGCATCTTTTTCAGAGTCTAATTAAGCGGCCATTATTTTCTAATTACAACTTTTTAATTTTCTGCATTCGTCATAAAAACTTGCTTTTTATTTATCTTAATTACATCGATATACCTTAATGATGTACTTAATTAGGCTAATATCTGTTGGATGTGTCTTAGTTGATGGATATTTTGCACAAAGAGTTTCTAGAGCACACTGTTTTGTTTGCAGTGATAATTGAGTTTGATTTGATTATATTGTTTCTTGAAAGGAACTGATGATATTTAGTACGGCAAGAAATTGTTGAAATATTTTTGACCATGTAGTTTTTGAACAGAACCTGAGAGGCCCCTCCCATATGGTCTTGTCACTTGTCACTGGATGCATCTGGAATATACACTAATACTATATTTGCATACTTGGTACTCTTTGATCAAGCCATGCTCCTTTGCGTCAGAATTGTTCCCTCATGTTACATATAGATCCATTTCAATTATTCACTTTGCATTATTGTATTACTTACACAGTTTTTCCTTGTCTTCTTCTGTGTTTAGGATTTCACCCCATGTGTAGTACTTCGATTAGCGTAATAAAATATATTTACAGTGATCTGACATTTTTGTTGTAAATATTATATTACAGAACATAGGAGCTGATGTGAACCAGAAGCTGTTCAGGGGTTTTGCAACAACTGTAGCTGTAAGAGAAGGTCATTTTGAGGTACTTGAGATTCTACTCAAAGCTGGTGCTTCTCAGCCTTCTTGTGAGGAAGCTTTAGTAGGGGCAAGCTGTCACGGACGCTCGAGGTGCGCTGAGCTGCTCATGGGAACTGATCTTATTCGGCCTCAGGTCGCTGTTCACGCGCTAGCCACTGCTTGTTGCAGAGGTTTTGTTGATGTAGTAGGGACTTTGCTCAAAGTAAGTTCCTTAATCTTGGTGGTTTTATGAAGTAACAACTTGTTCAAATGGTATCTTACAAAAGACAATTCTTATGTTCTTGCTTCATTACAGTGTGGAGTAAATGCTAATTCAATGGATAGGCTTCTGCTTCAATCTTCAAAACCTTCTCTTTACACAAATGTGGACTGTACAGCTCTTGTTGCTGCCATTGTCAATAGGCAAGTCTCGGCCGTGCGCGTGCTACTACAGGCTGGTGTCAAGACAGATATTATGGTGAGGCTTGGAGCATGGTCATGGGACAGTAACAACGGAGAAGAGTTTCGTGTGGGAGCTGGAGTGGCTGAGCCTTATCCTTTAACCTGGTGCGCTGTAGAATACTTTGAAACCAGTGGCGATATTTTACGTTTACTGCTTAAAGTCCAATCTCCAAATGCTCCTCATAACGGTCGGACTCTGCTTCATCATGCTGTCCTCTGCGGTAACCAGGCAGCCGTCAGAGTCCTCCTCAGCTGTGGTGCCGATCCAGAAACTCCTATCAAAACATCACGAGGCATTGAACTTCGTCCGATTCATATAGCTGCACGTTATGGATCAGTGGAGATCATACAAGAACTGGTTAGTTTTGGCTGTGATATGAACTCGAAGACTGATGCTGGGAACACAGCCTTGTTGGTCTCATCAAGACAGAAACATTCAGAGTGTGTAAAGGTTCTAGCTCTCGCTGGTACTGATTTCGGCTTAGTGAACAAGTTCGGCGATTCTGCTGTTTCGATCGCTGAAACAAACAAGTGGTCTCTCGGATTAGAACGAGTAATTCTTGAACTTATCCGGTTCGGTGTGGTTCCACATTCAAGCAACGCTTCAGTTTTCTCGCCTTTACTTTACGCGGCTCAAGCAGGAGACGCAGAGGCGCTTAAATCTCTTGTAAAAGCTAAAGACATCTTCCTTGACTATCAAGACGAGGAAGGCTTCTCGGCTGCAATGCTAGCTGCAACGAAAGGTCATATCGAAGCGTTCAGAGTTTTAGTCTATGCAGGCGCAGACGTGAAGCTATTCAGCAACTCTGGAGACACTGTGGTTTCTCTGTCCGAGCAAAATGGTAACCGAGACGCTATCGAGAAGGTAATGCTCGAGTTTGCGCTTGAGAAGGACAACAGGAACATGGCGGGTGGATTCTATGCATTACACTGTGCTGCAAGGCGTGGAGACGTCAAAGCAGTGAAGCTTTTATGTGGAAAAGGATATGGTCTGGATGTCCCGGATGGAGAGGGCTACACTCCGCTGATGCTTGCGGCCATAGAAGGCCATGGAGATATGTGCGAGTTCTTAATCGCCCATGGCGCAAACTGCAATGCTAAGAACGGAAGAGGAGAAACATTGTTGGATCTCGCGAGTGGTAATGCGGAGAAGGTGATCGGTAATGAATTGTCTATAAGGTTTGTGATAAAGGGAAGCAGTGTGATGAAACACACCAAGGGAGGGAAAGGAAAGAAGCATGGGAAAGGACTGAAAATGCTGGAATCAAGTGGAGTACTAAGTTGGGGGAAATCGCGGAAGAGAAACGTGGTGTGTAAGGAAGTAGAGATTGGGATGAGCCAGCGGTTTATGAAGAACCGTAAAGGGAAAGGCGATGCGACTGCGGAGGAAGAAGGGATTTTCCGGGTAATGACTACGGAGAACAAGGAGATTCATTTTGTTTGTGAAGGTGGATTAGTGGGTGCAGAGATGTGGGTGAGAGGAATAAGACTTGTGACCAGAGAGGCTATTTGTGGGAGAATTCAGTATTAGAGTGTTGTTTTTGTATATAAAGAAGTTTTGAGAAAGGGAGTTTTTGTTTTGAAAGTAGTGTGCATCTATTGTGGTGGGGGTGTTTATAGCCTTATAGCTAGCTGTTGGGTTGGATTATGAAGATCAGTATATTTGTGAAATAGCTCAATAGATTCAAGATTTGTGGGTTGCATATGAATGAAAATTTATCAGTTCTTACTTGGATTGAGGACCTGGATATTAAAAAAACATTGAAATTCATGTCTCTTTTAAAACAACAAGAAGATTTTAAAGAACATTACATCACACATGAAGTCAGAACTTTAGTTTACCAGTCACCAATGCAACAGGTAATATAACCAACAGAGATAAACAGAGAAGCTTTGAAGTTCTAATCGCTATTGTAACCATCATCATCGTTATCCTTATCTTCGTGGTCTTTCACCACTCGTTCTATGAACTGTCTTCGAACTCCAGCCATCACAGCTTCTCTTGAGGACTCATCGTCTCCTCCTTTGCCATCGTTAAGAACCGGCTCTGACTGACACAGAACTAAAGCTACACCTGCAAAAACAGCAAACATGTTCAGATATCATTTGCTTCTGGTCTATGACCATTTTGCTGAAACCATGATCGGTTGCAAATGACAAAGAGGGCTTCAAACTTACTCTCAGGGGTGCACCTACGGCCAAAGCTCGTCATGCCTACATGTGTTCCTTTGACCGCGCCATGGCGGTACACCAGCAAGGTAGGAAGATTGCAGTCAGGGTAATTCGGAATACAATCAGTCGATATAATCTTAACAAACTTCGTCGCCGGGTATCTACTAGCCAATTCGTCTAGACAACCCAATAGCAAGCCACACTGCGCAAAACTATCAGAAAGCAACAAGAAACGAACAAAAGATTAGTGTTTCAAACATGTCACAAGATTGGTTCTTCAAGAGCAATCATAATTCACTAACACTTCAAATGCATTACCCATCTTTGTAGAGGCATACAACAACCCAATCTTCAGCAGAAGCTTGCGTAACCTCCCGCACGAAATCAGATCCCGAGATAGGAGTCACTGTTCCAAACCTTCTTACTTTCGCAGCTTCTTGCAGCTCCGATAACCTCTTCTTCCTATCAAAAACATCAATCACATTAGCTCCTATGAAGCATGAAGAAACATCAAATGAAATTGCACACGAAGTTTAACCTATCCATCAAGAGCTTAAATAAGACACTACCCTTTTCTTCAGTCAATACGAAAAGAAAGGCATTTCATATCCAAAACACAAACAAATCGAGAACGAGCTAGCTAGCTACATGTAAACAGATCCGAGCAAATCTAATTCACAATCCAGAATATTATCACAGAAAGGATTCTCTAGGGGTAATTAAGACCGTAATTGTAAAATCCAGAATGTTCGATTCGATCTAGGAACCTGTATTCTTCGAGGAAGCGATCATCCTCGAGATCTTTGTCGTCTTCAAGATCCTCAAGCTCTTCCTCAGTCTTCTCATTAAACCATGCCTGATCTTTAGGAGCTGAAGCCTCGTCTTGCTCCGGAGTATAAGCCGGCGGTTTGAATACCGGAGCTTTCTCCGGGAGATTCCCCAATTTCCGCTGGATATCGTCCCATTGTGTCGACGTTCCTTCGACGTCCTTGTACACGAAATGATAATCCGCCATAGATTTCACCAAACCCTTTGAATCTGAAAGAGAAGAAAAAAAAAACACAGATTGCTTTGACACTCTGTGATCGCAAATCTCGTTCCTTTTCTGGAAGACGATGCAAAGGTCAGACCCAAAATTGGTTTAACTAAACCAAAAAATACCGAGACTAAATGCTAATCTGATTCATACCGGACCGATAATTTCTGGTTTAAAAGGCGGTTAATATCCTAAGCTTCTGATTTATTCGGAGGGTCTGAGATTATATATTGGGGCATGTATATTTTATGGAGAAGATCCAGAGATAATCAAACAAACAGATTAGAAATTCTTTGAGAGGGAGAAATAAAGGCGATCGATTAGGGTTTTTGCTAGGTCTGAAGATTCTACATGATCAGAGGAAATATGAACACGGAGGGTGTGATTGCGTCAATCCAGGGTTTATCAGCGACTTCTGGGGATTTATCTGCACTCCACGATCTTTTGAAAGGAGCTGAGGAATCGCTCCGAGTCGACTCGGATGTTAAACTCTCTACTCTTGACCAGCTCGACCCCGCGAAGCACTCTCTTGGTTACCTGTACTTCCTGTGAGTTTATTCTTCTTTTGAGATGTTTGGATTTTGGGTTCTTTCTGGTATATGATGATTTAGGTTACTGGAAATTCTAGGTGTAGGATAATCTGCATTAGGTGTGTTTATGGGTTATGTTTGTAGAATTCGAGTCTATAGTTTACAAGGAGGAGTCTTTGTTCCTTTTTTAATGGATTTCTGATCTTTAATTTTGTGTGTATCGTTTGTTTGTTCCAGTGATGTTCTTACGAGTCGTCCAATTTCGGAGGAGAAAGCTTCTGATGTGGTTGTGTTAATTGCACGGTTCATTAATTCTTGTGATGCGGGGCAGATTCGTTTAGCGAGCGAAAAATGTAATCACTGAGACTTGAAGGGATTTATATTTTCTCTTTTCCTTGTGTTCTTATGTTTAGGGATGAATGATGTTATTATTTTGATTCTTGCAGTTGTATCTCTTTGTAAGAGATTGAAGGATTTGCTGCTCAAAGATCCCCTGCGAGGGGTAGGGCCACTGTTGTCAGCTGTTCGTAAGCTTCAGGTCTCCGCAAAACGTTTGACTGCATTGCATCCAGATTGTCTTCAGCTATGTTTGCAGGCCAAAAAGTATAAAGATGGGTTCTCCATTATTAGTGATGATATTTTGGAGGTTGACCAGCCAAGAGACTTTTTTCTCTATTGCTATTATGGGTAACCCAGTCTCCCTCGTTGCTATCTATTTTTTTATAGTAGTTATAGATTCTCGTTATTGATCCCAGTACCTTTTTGACAGGGGAATGATATGCATTGGGCTGAAGAATTTTCAGAAAGCATCAGAGCTTCTTTACAATGTAAGGCATTCTATTTTTATTTTTTTCACAGATTATTTAGCTATCAAAGACTTTGTTTTAGTTTTAACTCATTTGGACTACTTGTATCAGGCTGTGACTGCTCCTATGCATGTTGTCAATGCCATGGCCCTTGAGTCGTACAAAAAGTACATATTGGTGTCTCTCATTCTAAATGGGCAGGTAATGCTTGGATGTTTTGAGTAATGTTGGTTTCACTAACTACATCCTGTGTCGGATTTTCACTTCAAGCATTGGCTTATCTTATGAGGTTCTTCTTATAATTTTGTATGTTTTTACTTGTGCAGTTTACTAACAGTGTCCCCAAGTGTGCTTCTCAAGCAGCTCAGAGGCACCTCAAGAACTTGTGTATGGTAAGTTTGAACCATATCCATTGTACATGTATCATTCTACCCGTGTTATTATTTCCTCATATATCTTGCTGATTCCATGATTGAATTCTTCATTTTTGAGTGGAGGACATGGTCCTTTTTTCACTTCAGTTCAATGATTTTAGTTGCTTCGTACTCCATCCCTGCTAGATATATTAACTGGCTTATGATTTTATTGTTCACCCTTTTCTCAGCCTTACATTGAACTGGGTAATTGTTACAACGAAGGGGGTGTTGCAGAACTAGAGGCATTGGTTGTGGCCAACAGCTCGCATTATGAAACGGTAAATTTCCTCTAAACAACACTCATTGTACTTTCTGTAACGATATCAAACTTCATTCACCCTTTTAACTTGAACGGAATGCTATTTTTCAGGACAAGAACCTTGGATTGGTTAAGCAAGTAGTGTCATCCCTTTACAAGCGAAACATTCTGAAATTGACTCAGAAGTACTTGACTTTGTCGCTTGAAGATATAGCCAGCACGGTCCATATTGCAAATGCGAAGGAGGCGGAAATGCATGTGCTTCAGATGGTACTATATTCTCTGTGACCTGCACTTGGTTTTTGGAAGCCACCTTTATATTTGTAACTTGTATATTGTGTTTTCTTTCCAAACTTGCAGATCCAGGATGGTCAGATACATGCCCTTATCAACCAGAAAGATGGAATGGTTAGATTCTTGGAGGACCCTGAGCAGTACAAAACGAGCGAGATGATTGAGATCATGGATTCTGTCATTCAGAGGTATGTCATATACTTTGATGTCACGGAACAAAAATGTTTCGATGTTTTAGTGGATAATTAGCACTTGGAATGAAAGTGATATAGATAATGAATGGATTTGCCAAAACAGAGTAGAAGCATGAAATGAGCTTTTGTGTTTATATGATTTTCCAGGACGATTGGACTGTCGAAGAATCTCCTAGCCATGGATGAGAGCTTATCATGTGACCCGTTATACTTGGGAAAGGTAACTTAATGCCATATATGTCAGTAGCCGCCTATATTTGTCGTACCTGAGTTTGCTCGAACTAATATGCCGTTGATTAACTTTTGTTAGGTTGGAAGGGAAAGACAAAGGTATGACTTTGGAGACGATTTTGATTCTGTCCCTCAGAAGTTCTCCATGTAAACAGCAGAAGAAGACCAAATGAACCAAAACCACAACCCGAGTTGTGCGAGTCTAGACATTATTTCTTCTGCTTTTTTTTTTTTTTGTTGTTGGTTAAATATTTTTGTTCTCACAATGGCCAACTAGTAGAGAAGATCGTTTTGGACCCAGAAATTTCTTTATCTTGAAAATTGCGATTTGGTGTCTCTCTTATTAAATTACGATAAAGAAACTCTTACACGGCGAGTAATGAAAACGGCGACGCATTACAGTTTTGAAATGTATGAAATTTGGGCTAGTTTCAGGCCCATAACTTCAAAGTGAAAAAGCTTTCTCGTCTCGCTAAGCGCCACGTAGATTTTTGTTTTTTTTGTTTTACTCATTTTTGTCCTTGTCTCGTCTTCTTCTCCACTTCGTTTTCAACCTGATTTCCCTCTCTTATCCTCAATAAAAAAAAAAATCTGAGAAAATCACGAAGGAGGAACAGAGCAAAATCCTCAGAATCGCCGCCGGAGAATTTCGAGAATCACTAATTCCGATGGAAGGGGTTATCACATGTTTTCATACGAAATGCGTCTCTCTTCCAATTCGTCCTTTCACACTTTCTAGGGTTTCTTCACTTTCTCGGTGGAGGAACAGTAATTTCGTCTCTTCATCACGATCGGTTCCTCATAGAACCTTGTGCGTTCCTGGTTCGAGCTCCGATACTTTAATCGCAGGCGGTTCACCGAAGGAGGACGAGAGGAAAAGCAAAGTATCGAGCAAGAAGGAAGGGGATGACTCCGAGGATTTGAAGTTTTGGATGGATAAGAAAGGTTTGCCACCTTGCAAGGTAGTTCTCAAGGAGAGACCTGCTCATGATCAGAAGCATAAACCCATTCATTATGTTGCTGCTAGTGAAGATCTTCAGGTGTTTGACTTTGCATTTCACCATTTTCTCAATTTGCTAATTATACAAATGTATCGTTTTTTCGAGCTTTGATGCTAATTCTCTATCTTATACAGAAAGGTGATGTGGCGTTTTCAGTTCCCAATTCGTTAGTGGTCACGCTTGAAAGAGTATTGGGAAATGAGACTATTGGTATGAGCCATTCTTTGTCACGTTTCCACATTCCAAGAAGTTGCTTTTTACAATCATTTGCAATCATATTTATATTAGGATTTGTGATGTCTCTTACATGGTTGCAAATTGAGGATGTGAATGCTTATCCGAAGCCATAACCTCTCGTTTTTTTTTTCTCATATACAGCCGAATTGTTGACGACGAACAAATTGTCTGAACTGGCTTGCCTAGCTTTGTATTTGATGTATGAGAAGAAACAAGGGAAGAAATCAGTATGGTATCCTTATATAAGAGAACTTGATCGTCAACGAGGGCGAGGTCAGCTAGATGTGGAATCCCCTTTGCTATGGTCAGAAGCTGAGTTAGAATACCTTACTGGCAGCCCGACAAAGGCCGAAGTTCTTGAAAGGGCCGAGGGGATCAAAAGAGAATACAAGGAGCTTGACACCGTCTGGTTTATGGCTGGATCTTTGTTTCAGGTGTTTTAACTACTCTATTTACTACCTAAGCCTTCAGCTTATTTTTTTCTTTTATAATATATGGAATTCTAACAGTGACAGCAAACTTACATCTAGTGATTTGTGTTTTGCAGCAATACCCGTATGACATACCAACCGAAGCTTTTTCATTTGAGATTTTCAAACAGGCATTTGTTGCCATTCAGTCCTGTGTGGTGCATTTACAAGTAATTTTTCATTCTTTCTGGACTTCCCCCTCGCAATTCATATGTCCAGCCCTTTGGATGAATACCTAGAGTTGATTTCAATAATATGGTCTTACCTCGGTTACTCTATAACTGATATACAACTAGGCAAGCTTTGTTTCTCCTAATTTAGATTTGCTATGCTTCTTCCTGTACCCAGAATGTCAGTTTGGCTCGTCGGTTTGCTTTGGTTCCTCTTGGTCCTCCCTTGTTGGCATACTGTTCCAACTGCAAGGCTATGCTTACCGCTGTTGATGATGCTGTTGAACTCGTGGTAGATAGGCCATATAAGGCTGGGGATCCTATAGTTGCCTGGTGCGTCTGTGGGCCAAATTGCTTTCGCCCGATAGCTTTCTCTTTCTAATTTATCTTACCTACTATTGTGTTTTGTCCTTTATTTCAAGGTGTGGGCCACAACCTAATGCGAAATTGCTTCTGAACTATGGATTCGTTGATGAAGATAACCCATACGATAGAATAATAGTTGAGGTAATTATGAAACTTTGATGCCTTACTGTAACCTTCAGAGTAATTTTCATGTGATTTTTTCAACTTTTACATGCTTTATGTGTCATGTCTTGCATTCCAGGCAGCACTGAGCACCGATGATCCTCAATATCAGGACAAGAGAATGGTAGCTCAAAGGAACGGAAAATTATCCCAACAAGTTTTTCAGGTATGAACGTGCGACTTTCCCATTTCAACAAGTCCACTTTAGGATGTTTTGCCTGATTTTTGTTTTGCATCCACCTCAGGTTCGTGTGGGAAAAGAGAAAGAAGCTGTCCAAGACATGCTTCCCTACCTGCGGTTGGGTTACATGTCTGATCCTTCTGAAATGCAATCGGTTATTTCGTCCCAAGGTCCAATTTGTCCAGTAAGTAGAGAATAAATGACCTGGCAGACCTTTTTGTCTTAGTAGTCTTTTGATATTTCCTTGATTGTATCAAATGCTCAGTCCCAACATGTGAGGCCTCTTTACGTTAATTCTACACGTGAATCTACTTGTAAAGATTAACTCTCAGTCTCATTTGTAGATGAGCCCTTGCATGGAAAGAGCAGTCCTAGATCAGCTTGCTAATTACTTCATGAGACGCTTGGCTGGCTACCCTACTACTCCTAAAGAAGATGATGCATTGGTATATCGTCAAACTTTGTGATTGTTAAATAACATATCAAAACAGATTTTTGGCCTTTCTGCATGATATTAATGTAATACTTGGTCAATAGTTGGCAGATCCTAAATTGAATCCTAGGAAGCGAGTTGCAACCCGTCTTGTTCGATTGGAGAAGAAAATGCTAGCTGCATGCCTTGGGGCAACAGTCGATTTGTTAAATCAGTTGCCCGATACAAGCATCTCTCCATGCCCTGCACCCTATGCTCCATCCTTGAAATAAGAAGGCACTTAACTCTGTACCCTCGCTCTTAGAACAATAATTAATATTTCCTGACTTTCTAAAACAAAGGCGTTGTAGGTCTTTGTTGTTGTAGCTGCAATTGGTGGGACATGGCATGAGTACATTTTGTTTGTGTCCTTGATCATTACAGTCGTGGTCGCTTAACTAAGGTCAGTTTTGTGTGTATACAAGTCCAGATCTGATCCTAGTGTATGCTGCTCGAAAACATGAATAATATCCCAGTTAATTTGGATTTTATAAGATTTCTTGGTAGCTGCTAGCCTGAATTCTATGTTGTAATGCACATTGCAATTGCAGGTAGGTAGCTACTAGGAGCGTATCTCTCGCTTGACACACAAATGCTCAGCCTATGATTGTCCTCTTTTTTTCTTACATCAGTGAAGCATTGTATTGTTGGTCTTGTGGAAATTCTGCGAGTGTAATTACAGACATGAAACCATAAACGTCACCTTGTTATTCCCAACTCAATTCTAGTGTTTTTTTATCTGTGAAGAAATGTCACAGAGATGTAATGTTTTCAATCAAGCTTGTCCAGTTGTCAGTCGTTCTTCAACTATAGGAGACGAATCAGCGATAAGAAGCTCTCTGTGGTATGATGTATATTCAGTACTTGTTTCTTAGCTTCACTGGTCTTCCATTTCATGGAGAATTTGAAGATGTGGTTGACAACAGGAACTGATTAACCTTGGTCTCCCTGTAAACGGTTTTCCTAATGGGTGGAAATAGAGTAGCATACAGAGCAAGGCTTGTTTGTTCACCACTATACTTCCGACTCTAAATCGTTTCAGATCAGAAAGACAAGTTACTGCTGAAACCGGTCCATTGCCATATATCTTCGAATCGATTTCACTCCCAATCCGCTTTGCTAGTTTTTTCATTGCAGCCATTTTATTTCACAGCAGCTAAATGAAATTGTCTTCATAATACATTAATGGAATGTCTAGGCCCAGTGTTTCTCACTGAAACATCAGTTTGGATCGTAAATGGTGCAGATGGAGCAGTCAGTTGTTACATAAGGCCCAAGGAAACCATGATCACGCACTTACCTTATCCTAGACTCTCTCAACACGAACGAGACTCTCTCAAGCCTAGAAGCTACTGATTCTTCTTTTCTATCACCTAGAACTCACCACTAGGGTTTCCCCTAAGCCAAATTTGGATTTTCTAAAAGAAAAATAGAACCAACGTGCTGACTTAGAATCAACACTGAGGTTGGAGTTTACCTCAGAATCACAATCTGAAATATGATCCAGAAACTAGACAAGAAGAGATTTCCAACGGCATATAGATAGTCGCCTAACTCTCTCTGGAGCTCCGGTAAAACGCCCTCGAAGTGGTCTGATCATAGACCCGAATCTGCACAAACCTCTCTCAGGAAAACAATGATATCTCTTAGCATACGCATCCCATTGACAAACCGATTTCACTCACGACTAGATAAGAGAGAGGAGAACTTACCCATAAAATTTCACTTTGATCCGCTCTTTTCTTCTTGTCCGTTTTTCTTCTCTACCAAAATGAAACAGAACTGCCTCCTTCTCACAAATCAATTCTCTTTCTCAAGAACACACTTTTCTCTCTTCTCTTACCTAGGGTTCCGCATCCAAACCACACTCAAACCCGGACAATCGAATCAAACCGATTCTGTCCCAAAAATGCTGGTGTCGATCGACACCACCCAAAAATACCATTTTCGGTTCGCGGTCGTTACAAGAACTAAGAAGCTTTTAATGAGAATCCATATCCTGATGTATTTGCAGTTCAAAAGAACACAAAGAACCCTAAATTAAAAATTTCCTATTTTTGTTTGCTACTCTGACCATTATTTTTGTTCTATATTACGTCCATTTATAGTCACCTCAACCATAGTTATCACAAAATTTTCGAGATTAGAAACAAAAATGTTTGAACCGCTAGGTTATTTTTTTGTTTTGGTTTTCTCTCCATATATCGTTTTGTGTATATGAGCTGAATCATCCATCGTGGTGTTAATTTGATAACTTTTTGTATGTTTCTCATATAATATGGGGAATATCAACTATTACACTTTATTACAAGTAGCCAGAACTACTTAACAAATACCCTAATGCACACACTTAAAAGAAAAGAACATCCAATTTTACTTGTATATTTATGGTTTTAATCTAGCCAACGCTACTCAAAGTAAGAACATAATATTTTTCCTCTACGGGTTTCGAACCTTATTTTATCTTGGCAACGTATTTTGCATCGATAGCAAATGGGACGAGTGAGACCATAGTTTGGAACTATTTTAAACCCCCCATCAAATAGCACGAAATTTTGACTTGGCTTCATATAACATCCGTGTTGCCCTCGAAAACAATGAATATGGAGCGCGACACCACATTCATTACATGTATAAAGCCACTCGGGTGTATCTATTACTTTCTCGCAAACTTCACACCAATTGAGACTTCCATTCACTACGTTAGAAAGAGTGAGGAAATGTTCGTCATGCTCATATCTGACTTTATATGGTAATGTAGCACAACCAAAGCACAAAACGAAGTCGCATTTGAGGCAATTTAAATGTCGACACCACTCATTTCTGCACATTGAACATGCGTTAGAAATTACTTGAGATGTTAGAAACAGAGGATGCATATGACATTGATGGTCAAATGGTTCAGATATTGCAGCACATCGCACATCTAAGGACGGATATCCACCACGTAGGCTACCCGCATATTTGAAACCACACGAGTAGCGGTCACACATGTCACAATTGAAATATTCTACGGCTTCATTTACTTGTAGAATAAGTCGTTGAGGAAACGAAATGGGTTGTCTCGTCCGAGGAAGATTTGCACATGCTTCATGGAGTACAAAATCACACTTCAGATCCATACATTCGTAGACACCACCATCGTAAAGAGGAAGTACACATGCTTGACACTTCTTTTTTTCATCATACGACATGTATGTCCCATTTTCAAATCTCATGTGATGATGTGGATGGCTGAAATGTTGTATAACTCCATCGCCTATCACCTCAAATGGATTAAGATGTTCATATACTTCTTCTGGTTTGTCTTCGAGTTCTTCTCCATCCCACACATCTTTTCGAGTTGCACACTTTGAATGCACTACATAAGTGCAATCTTTTATGCAAGAGTATTTCCCACAATTTTCATCAACATTTTGACGACAAACTCCACAAGACAATTTTCTAGAAGAAGAAGAAGAAGAAGAAGAATATGTAAAAGAGATACGGTGTTCATGGCGGGATACTCTTATGACGAATGGCAAATAGATACATGTTTTGTGGACAATAAAATCGCATTGAAGACACACATAGATGATAGACTTGTTATCATCAACTAACCCACAAACATCACATATCAAATTGGTTTTTCTAGGAAAGTAGGTGAGGGTGTGATCATGCCTCTTTTTATAGGTCAGGAATGACGGTTTTCTCGCACAAACAAGGTCTATACTAAAATTACAAAGAGAGCAATGGTAAAATAAACGGAAAAGATCTGACCCACAATAACAGCAACGCGCTGCCATTTTAGACCTATAAATATAATACTTCTGATTCAATTCAACGTATTGATTATACATGAGAAGTTGGAGATTGTGTTTGGGGTGATAAAGGGAGTTGATTAGAGGGGAAGACTCGACGCATTCTTTGTGGTAAGCTACTTTACATTCCTTGCAAAAGTAATAAGTTGTACCGATTGACTTACATTCACAAGCACCGCACCAGAACTCATCTTGAAAATATTCTTTGTTGTTGCACCAAAATAAGGGGTAAAGTTGGTGGCGAAAATGTGAAGAATTGTCGTCTTTCACATATGAAAAGTCATCTGAATTGTTGATTATGAGAGATTTATCAACAGTTCTCTTATAAGAATCTCGTTTATTTATTTCGAATCGTTCGGTAGGGCATATGAGATGAGAAACAAGAGGATGTTCGATGGAATTCATGGCTATTAGTACTCAAAAGAAGTTGGTGGTTATAAATAATGGGAGTTTAGAGTTTAGTTTTTGTGATTTGTGTCCAGACTAAGCTATATATATATATATATATTATAAGCGTTCAAGGATTGGATACCATTTTAAACTTCTCAAGCAAGGTACTAATTCTATCATGTTTCTAAGCCCTTTCTCTTTTCAAGCAAGGTACTAATTCTCAAGCAAGGTACTAATTCTATAAGCCCTTTCTCTTTTCCCATAAGAAGAAGCAACGAATGAGAAAACCAGTTGAAACACAAGCATACCGTTATTAGAAGGAAAAGTATGGAATCAAACATTCACTGCGCAAACTGACATATATATGTCAATAGCAACAAAAAAAAAAAAAATCAAATCAAATCACTTGACCAGAAATTCCAGAACCAAATTGCGAACTTCAATTTATTTTGCTTAAGAATCAGATAAATGGACATTCTGAATTTTAAATCCAACTAAAATCAAAATGTTAATATAAATGCATGAAACATCAAGTTACTACTGATCGTTTTTTTACCATTCAGACAAAACATTTCTACAGTTACAAGAAGCTCTACTGAACAAAGTGGTGCTAGAATTTTACACACAAAACTAAAGGTTCTGCAAATTAAAAGAAGAGCATACCATTTGAAGTGTAATAGCTCTGACTCTTAGCTATGCTCTTTGTAAGGAGTCCATATCATTTTGCTAACGTCTACATCAAGACCACCTCGGCCTGCAGCTTTCAAATGTCGGTCCAGTACTTTAGGATCCGCGCAGATCACGTGTTGCCCTTTCCTGTACTGTATCAGCTCCAAGCTCTGAAGTGTGCTTAATATATCTTCTGCTTTAATCGCCGTCATATCGCTCAGCTCTTACATTTATAGAAGAAGAAAGGTTTCAATATATGAAACAATCTGTTGATGGATACGCTAAAAGCATACAGAGCAAGGCTTGTTTGTTCACCACTATACTTCCATCTCTAAATAGTTTCAGATCAGAAAGACAAGTTACTGCTGAAACCGGTCCATTCCCATATATCTTCGAATCGATTTCATAGCAGCTAAGTGAAATTGTCTTCATAATACATTAATGGAATTTCTAGTCCCAGTGTTTCACTGAAACATCAGTTTGGATCGTAAATGGTGCAGATGGAGCCAGTCAGTTGTTACATATGCCCCAAGGAAACATGCCTGAGCTAAGTTAATTAGTATTTGTGTAAACAATAAGGGAAGATTATTGGTTTGACTAAGTCAAAGAGCCTTTTACCTTAAACGTCGTCGTTTTAAATGATCTCTTTTCTATAAATAAAAAATCTCGGATCTCCCTTCTCTCTCTTTCCCATTCATTATCTTTACAGGCGTAGAAAGTTCGAGGTTCATGGGAATTCGTGATCAGTAGTCGATTTGATCTCCTGGGTTAGGGTTTTATCTGCATGCAATTGTAGAATTGTGAAGTTTAGGTATAGAGATTTCCATGAAGACTCCGATTCGGCTAGTGCTAGATTTCTCTTCCCACGGCGACTTTGAAGATTCCCGGCAAAATTCTCTGGGGAATCCATCTGATTCCGGCCCAGTAGCAGCAGAAGAAGAGACAAATAAGAAGAGCAAGAAGAATAAGAAGAGGAATTTGGCTTCGTCAAGCAGCAGCAACCGGATCTGGAACGAGGAAGACGAAGTCGCTCTTTTAAAGGTATATCTTATCTAATCTTTACTTATTTCATCTCTATGTACTGGATTCCTTGATTGCATGTTGATTTTTCCTTTAACGATTTTGCGATTTCTCACTCTTAGGGATTAGTGGATTACAGAGTTAAGACTGGATTCAACCCTAAAATCGATTGGAATGACTTTTACCGTTTCGTTCGAGGTTCAATCGTTGTAAAAGTCTCCAAGGATCAGGTTTTGAGTAAGATCAAGAAGTTGAAGAGGAGTTTCGTTGCTAATCTGGAGAAAATCAATCAAGGGCATGATCCTCTTTTCACTAGGTCTACTGATTCTGAAGCATTTGGATTCTCTATGATGATTTGGGGCAAAAACGATGATGATGGAGACATGGATAATGCAAATCAGATCGAGAATGGTGTAAGTTAGAGATTCATCATTTGTCCTGTTTTGATTCAGCTTTGTGATGTTGTTTGATGAATTGCATTTAGGAGTTTGGATTATTGGTCAATGTTGAATATATGGTTTGTTGGATTTCAGGAGGAGGCGTTAAACGAGGACGAGGAAGCGGCGGTGGCTAATGCCGAGCCTTTAACTGAGGATGGGGCAGCGAAAAGCGATTCTGAAGGAACGCGTGAAATTGGTGTTGACACAATAACAGTGAACGAGACTGCTGGAGAAGAGAGTCACGGCGACGAAGCTGATGAGTTATGCGTTGTACGGGATGCGTTTGAGACAACGGTGTCGCATGGTTTAAGGGAGTATCAAAAAAGGTTTCTTCTTGAGAAGCTGATGAACCTTGGAACTGGAAGAAGAAGAGAGCTTAGTAACGAATGGAAAGCGTTATGTCTCGAGGAATCAAGACTGAAGATCAGGAAGCTTAGGTATTCCGCAAAGCTCGCAGAGGCAGCGAATGATAACTGAAATGAAGGAGAAGCCATATTTGCAGTAATTTGGTGTTTGCTTAGTATAAGTTAGTTCTAATTAGTCATATAAGTTTATAACTGTTGGTAAGTAAGTATAGTCTATGGTTTATGGATTGTGGTTTTTGTAACTTTTGGTTATCTACTTATGAAGGTAGTAATTATCTGTGATTTGTGATTATTCACCTACCAATTACCACTTTACTAGTTTAGAAAATGGCTGCAAAATTTGTTTATTTGGGGATGATAATTTTGGTCAAATAATATTTAATTAAATGACTAAACTCAATTATGTATAAATGTGCCTTTTTGCTTCTTCTTTTTTTTTTTTTATTATTCATAAAATGTGTCTTACCGGAATTATTGGATTAGAGTTTGTCATTGCTTCATCTTCTTCCGTATAAAACTCATCTTCTTCATCGATTCTGAGCTAGGGTTGGGGATTTCCGATCTTCAATGTCGATCGATATCGGAGAATTCTCAATTCCAGACCTACTTCTCTTCTTCTCCATGTTCTTAATCATCTACCTAATCGCTTACTTCATCGTATTCCGCAATTGGAAACCTCAAATCCGTCCCGAAGCTTCGAGCTGTATGATTTCAATCTTCCACGGTACACCGGCGGTTTTCCTCTCCTCACGCGCCGTCTTCTCTTCTCCGTCAAGCTCCTTCTCCTCCACGAACACCGCCGATCAAAACACCGTACTCGATTTCAGCGTCGCTTACTTCCTCACCGATCTCTTCCACTACATCGTCTTCTACCCTAACGACGTACTCTTCATCGGTCATCACTTAGCCACCTTGTTCGTCTTCTTAACCTGCCGATTCCTCGTTTTCCATGGAGCTTGCGCGATTTTAGGGTTGCTGATCCTCGCTGAAGTCACAAGCGCTTGTCAGAACGCGTGGACACTCGCCGGAGCTAGGAAGAACGATCCGGAATCTCGACTCGCCGTGAAAGTGTACGATCTCTTGTCTCCTCCGTTTTACACATTCTACAGTATCGTTAGGGGTGTTTTGGGACCATTGTTTTTTGGGAAAATGGTTGCGTTTTATGCACAAGGTGGTGCTCAAGGTGTGATTCCGAATTGGTTATGGATTTCTTGGGCTATTGTGGTTGGTACTGCGATTTCTGTTAGTATACTTTGGATTTGGAATCTCTGGATAGAATTGTTTAGAGAAAGGAAGAAGAAACTGATAAGTGAAGACAAGAAAGTTAGATAGTTTGTTTGTTTTTTGCTTCCTTTCTTTCCATGTACTATATATCACCCAACTTACCATGATTGTTAAGTATGTAAGTTTGGAATAACAGATTTGCTTCTTTGGATTTTTCTTCTTTTGTTGTTTCTCCCATTTAACACATCTGATTCAGTGGATTTGTAATCTTGGTGTTGATATTGCCAAATACTACAATATAATGGTGTTCATAGTTCTTTCCTTGTAGTATATTTTGTTTTTACGCTTATGAATCGAAAGCTTGTGGGAGTTGTAGTAGCTAAGTTGGAGATACTCATAGAAAGTTTGTGTAAAAGCATTATTCAGAAGTTAATCTCTACATTGATTGAAAGTTTGTGTCTTATGAGCTCTTATTAAAATTTTGATCAAATCTTCTGTTGCACTTGGTTAGTTTTCTCTTGATTCTTGAATATTGCCGAGAATTTGGAACTTTACAAGATGCAGGGTATTATAATTCGTTTCCGTAAGTGTGGCATTCTTGGTTAGTTATATCTGGCTTTGTAAGTCTCTTTGTTTAGATATTGTTCATAGCAGTTTTGGACAATGAATACGAAACTGTGTTAATGCAGTACATTCAACAAATAGAGAAAAATATTATGGGGATCTTGTTTGTTCCATGATGGCCTTCTCGTCGACAATCAAAAAATGATTGAGAGTCCTGAGGGGCCTAGCATTTGTTTCTCAGGTTCGTGTGTGTATCTTGTTGGATTTCTTTTAGTAATTTCGCCATCCCTACAATAGTTTTCGTCAGGAGTTTCCTGAGAACAATTCAGAAGATAATGATAAGCCATATTATGTAAGGTGAGTTTGCTAATCCTCCTGGTTGGTAAGTCAAGGTAAATTTTGAATTTACCTGTTGTTCCACCAAGATAGAATCTGGTTCCCTTAGGATCAACCAAATCATGCAAGGGATCTAAATTGTGCATCTATTGTGATACTAACACGTTTATTGACAGCGGAGGAGCATAAAATGGCTTAAAATATGTGGTCAGACCGAACACGAGTCCTCCATCCATACACGGACAACAGTGCACTGAAGTATGGTAAGGTGTATGCAATGCGCATTGTGTTAGCTGCAACAAAGAGGTAAACGAGTCATAGCTGCTACTTTTTCAGTTGGAAGATAAGATACAAACTCTTACCCACCAAAGAACAGCGCACAACAAAGCTTAGAATCCTGGTAGGATTGAAGTGGAACTTCCTTATGATTACAGATTCAATCATGTCAAGCGATTGCGTTGCATCTACCTATATAGGCCACAATAAAAAGGAGAATTGTGAATTTGTGTTACCCAAGAGGTGTATAACTATTAGCATGTTATCCACAATGATAAGCTACTGATCGCAGCAACCAAAGCGAGACCTGAGAGGGAGTTCAAGTTGTTAAGCTGGGAAAACAAGTGGGAGAAAGCAAAGATCAAATCGAAATCTCGATTGGCCATTAATAAAGAAGTTGTCGCAGCACAATAATGTAGCTTCTCCCAGCTCATGGAAGCAGTCATCCATCACCTCTCAAACATAATGTGATGACACATGACAGGACCAACACCAGATGCCCTGGAGCCAGCAACTGGTAACCCATGTATCCATTTACTTGGCAGCATCAAAAGCTAAGCTGCAAACCGCACAGATCCATATCTTCGCCTCATATGACTATTGGATTGTGATCATTTCATATATAGAAGATGACAGGAAGAAATTTGTAATGTATTTTGGTAACAGCCTGTTTGTGTAATCGTTTTTCGGTCTATCGCTAAATTAATAACTGTAATATGTTTTGTCTAATTGGTTGGTTAACTCCAAGTAGTTGCTAAAAAAGAAATGCATTGCTGCAGAATCAAAATTGGTAAAGCATTGACTGATTTTGGACAATTGGGTTAAAATTTTAGCAAACAAACAAAACAAAGGAACCAATACGTTTTCTTTAAAAACCTGAAAACCTCAAACCGAACCCGAAAAATTCTGAAAACCAAAAAAGCCCGAAACAAACCCGAACCGAGCAGAACCGAATAACCGAATGTCCACCCTATTTATTTATTCAGCTAATTCTGTTTTCTAGCCAACTGTGTGTAGTAAGAAAATATTCTTATTACCCAATCTTTGAGTTAAACAACAATGTGAGATGGTTATTAAATTTGGGCTAAACGGGTCCACAAATTAAGAAATGTTCGTATAAAAAAACCCCAATAAATAAACTAGACGACCCGATAAACGAGAGCCTATCCTAACTAACTCTTTCCTTTTCTTATCCCTCACGCAAAAAGAAAGATACCCTATAAATACTCATCTTCTGCGTCTTCTAACTGCTTCTCACCTACATCAAAACAAAAAGACCTAAAACACTACAAAACACAACCCTAAATTGCAATATTCAAAGCAAATCATGGAGGGGACAAAGATTGCAAAGATTGTTTTTGGTCTAGGAGCTGCCTTGTCAACAGCGATCGCTTCAAGATACACCGTTGATGGCGGCGAGAAAGCTGTGATGTTCGACCGATTCAAAGGTGTTCTCGAAGATTCTGTCGGAGAAGGGACACACCTCAAGGTTCCATGGGTGCAAAAGGCATATATTTTCGACATTCGAACCAAGCCCTACGAAAGCTCCTGCCAATCTGGAACTAAAGATCTTCAGATGGTTAATTTCAAACTCCGTGTTATGTCTCGCCCTGATCTAAGTCTCTCGCGAATCTTAAAACAAATTCCGTTTATACGATTTCAATTTGTAATATGTTAGTGACATATAAGTCGATCAGATTTTGAATTGGAAACCTACGAAAACTTAACAATTATATATGTGGGATTGGGTTAGGCTACGCGCCTTCCAGACATATACCAGCGCTTGGGTCTCGAGTACCGCGAAAAGGTTTTACCAGCGATTGGGAACGAGATTTTGAAAGCAGTGGTGGCTCAGTTCAACGCGGACCAGCTCTTGACAGAGCGTCAACATGTCTCGGCTCTTGTGCGTGAGACGCTGATCAAGCGAGCTAGAGAGTTCAACATTATACTTGATGACGTGTCCATCACGCATCTTGAATACGGTCCAGAGTTCTCACGTGCCGTGGAGCGGAAGCAAGTGGCCCAACAAGAAGCTGAGCGGTCAAAGTTCGTAGTTGCAAAGGCTGATCAGGAGAGACGAGCGGCTGTGATTAGAGCCGAAGGAGAGAGCGAATCGGCTCGGGTTATATCAGAAGCGACTGCAGAAGCTGGGATGGGTTTGATTGAGCTTAGAAGGATCGAAGCGGCTAGGGAAATTGCGGCTACGCTCTCTAAGGCTCCCAACGTTACCTATATGCCTAATGGTGGTGGGAATTTCTTGTTTTCAATAAATGGTCCGGGCAAGTGACTTGTTTTTGATGGCTTTGTTTGGTTTTATTTGGTTAGGATTTGGTTCATCCTATGAGCCTCATCGACACATGTCACATCGACCGATTCAAATTAATTAACGACCATTAGTGTCAATTTAATATTATAAGTTCGACCAATGTCTTATACATTTCTATGTTGAGTCTTTGGTTTTTAATTATTGTCAAGTTCACCAAGAGTGACCAAATTTTTGAATGTTTGAAGAGTTTTCTTCTTCTTTATTTTGATTTGAACATTGAATAAAACTAATAAACATTACAACTCAAGGTAGTCTGGTCAAACAATTATGGGCTGAATAATTCAAGCTAGCATTCCTCCTTACATTTCCAATTATAAGTTGAACTTTTGGTGACCAAGATTATAACATTTCAACTTGAAAATATAAATGAATGTTTCTCTTACAAAAAAAAACCAAGATAGGTTGATCAATTATGGATCATCTAATAAAACTAATCATAATCATTTTTAGTTCTGTCTTTGTGCCATAACTCTATGATTAAAAACATAATGAAGTGTCAATCCAAAATCATCTCTATGATTCATAGTTTTGGAATCTCAATCCATTATTGATTATTCTTCAAATTTATAAAAAATCCGTTAAGAACCAAAAAATAATACGCAAAGAAAAATAACTTTTACCACATACGCATCTAGAACATACAGTAAACGCGTTTCAGAGGATTAATTTCTCCTCTCTCATAAGCAATAAGCCAAATGACACTTTGTCCACATTTCTCTCTCTTTCTCTCTCTTTCTTCTTCCTCTTCGTCGTCATCATTTCGTTCTCTGTAAATTCCTCCTAATTATTCAAAAATCGAAACTGGGTTTGATCAATTCTGACTCTTTGCACACAATTCTTCAATAGAAATTCGATCCCAATCTCCGTAATTGTTCTGGGTATCTTCAGATTCCGGCCAATTCCAAGTTTGGAAACCCTAGATAGATGTGATCTCTCTCTCTCTCTCTCTCTCTCTCTCTCTCTCTCTCTCTCTCTCTCTCTCTCTCTCTCTCTCTCTCTCTCTCTCTCTCTCTCTCTCTCTCTCTCTCTCTCTCTCTCTCTCACCTTAAGATCAAGCTCTTGAAGAAATTTCGGATTTGCGAATTGGAATTTCGTCGGTGAAATTCTGGGTTTCTCGGTGAGGAGGGAAATGCCAAGTGTAGCTGTGAAACTATATAGCGTCTTCTTTAAGTTACTTTTGAAACATCGTCTTCAAAATCTGACTTCGATTTCAGCTAATGAGTTATCTGATCCGTTCGGTATATCAACCCGATCCGATGAATCCGTTGCCGCCGCGAATCCGTCTTTCACCGACGGTGTCGCAACCAAAGATATCCACATTGATCCGATGACGTCACTCACGGTAAGGATCTTCCTTCCCGAATCCGCTCTTTCTCCAACAAACCAACCCAGATCCGATCGGAGACACAGCCACGGTCCTCCTCTTAATCAGAATCCTCCTGAGGAGAGGAACGAGTCTCGAAGAAATAGCTATGGATGCAACACCGAGAATCCAGAATCGTACGGTGGTTACGCGCCGCCTGCGAAGAGGAATTCTCGGAAACTTCCAGTGATGTTGCAGTTTCACGGTGGTGGTTGGGTTAGTGGAAGTTCCGATTCGGCGGCGAATGACTTCTTTTGCCGGCGAATCGCTAAAGTATGCGATGTGATTGTGTTAGCCGTAGGTTATAGGCTTGCGCCGGAGAATCGGTACCCTGCGGCGTTTGAAGACGGAGTTAAAGTGCTGCATTGGCTTGGGAAACAGGCTAATTTAGCTGAATGTTGTAAGTCTTTGGGTAATCGACGTGTGAATGGTGTTGAGTTGAAGAAAGTGAATGTTCAAGGACAGATTGTAGATGCTTTTGGTGCTTCCATGGTTGAGCCTTGGCTCGCAGCTCACGGCGATCCTTCGAGGTTTGTTTTTGTAAATTTGCCTGCTTGTTGCTAAAGACTGAGAAAGTATTGAACTTTAATAAGTTGAGAAGTATTGGAATTTGATGTGATCCATGAAGTAGTTGTGTATATTGAAGTTAGAACATGCTTTGATTCAGATTGCTTTATGGAACTTAGACTCATTTGGGAAGATTAGATTGTTAGAGTAGTTTCTGAGTCGAATTTATGAAGAGCTAGGAACAATGTTAGGGTTGTATGGAGAACTAGTTAGATGCATTCTTCCATTTGCTTGCAATTTTCATCAAGAGCTGTTTCTCAGCTTGTTTACTTGTATGGCTTTGAAAACAGATGTGTTCTTCTTGGGGTGAGTTGTGGTGGGAACATAGCAGACTATGTAGCTAGGAAAGCAGTGGAAGCGGGGAAGCTTTTAGACCCGGTGAAAGTTGTTGCACAGGTTCTAATGTACCCTTTTTTCATTGGAAACAACCCAACGCAGTCCGAAATAAAGCTGGCTAACTCGTATTTCTACGATAAACCCGTCTCTGTTCTCGCATGGAAACTCTTCTTACCAGAGAAAGAGTTTGACTTTGACCACCCGGCAGCAAACCCACTTGCTCATGATCGCAGTGGACCGCCTTTGAAGCTAATGCCTCCAACGCTTACAGTAGTAGCTGAGCATGATTGGATGAGAGACCGAGCCATTGCTTATGCGGAGGAGCTTAGAAAGGTAAATGTAGATTCTCCAGTTTTAGAATACAAAGACGCAGTTCATGAGTTTGCGACACTTGATATGCTACTCAAGACTCCTCAGGCACAGGCATGTGCCGAGGATATCGCCATTTGGGTCAAGAAGTATATTTCGATCCGTGGCCATGAGTTCTCATACTGAAATTTGACCATGTTATTATTATTATTATTATTTCATTTCCTTCATTTTTGTATGATAGCAAAATTTTCTAGGTAGGATTAGAGACGATTTTCTGAGTCTTTTTGCAAAAATTATCAATTTTTATTTGTTTGGGTTCCTAATGTATTCATATGTACTTATTCTTAATAAACCATCTTGGTTTGACCAAAATTTCAAGTTTGTTCTTCTTGGTTTAACATTGAGCATATCATATAATTCATCTTTACCACTAAATTCAGTGAGATGATTCTGCTTGAATACTGATTTCTTCAACTTTTTCTGTAACTCTATAATGAATGATAATGGCCAAAAAGCAGAAGATAATCTGGAAAGGGGCTCAAATTAAAAACAGAGAAACTAGACAAACAAACAAAAAGAGTATTACACAACAAGAAGAAGGAAATCAAGAAGAGGTTACTTGGAAACTTTCTTCTTCCCTGCAATTGCAATCTTCTTGCCTTTAAGAGTCCTGCAATTGTTCTTCGTCCTCTGCCCCCGACATGGCAATCCTTGGATGTGCCTAACCCCGCGGTAACATTGAATCTCCTTCAATCTCTTAATCGCAAGCGCATTGAACCTCCTCTACACACAAAATCACAAATGTCATTCTCTAAGGGCCTAAAGAAGACAAATCAAAACCCAAACAAAAGCAATTTAACTGCATTTTAAGTTCTTCTCCAAGATACAGTTACTATGAACATTACTAGTTAGTGGAGGTAGAAAGCAAAAGAATTACCAGATCACCCTCAATCATGTACTTGGAGACTTCATCACGAAGAATGATGAGTTCTTCCTCAGGCATGTCTTTGGTGATTTTGTTCTCCATTTGAAGATCAACGAGAATCTGACGAGCCCTAGTTCGACCAATCCCGTGAATGTACTGAAGAGAGTATTCAATTCTCTTGTTACTCGGAATCTCCACTCCTCCAACACGAGCACATGTGATGGTCAGATTCCGTTTCTGCAATTTACCAAACAAAAACCCTAAAATCAGAAACAAAAAAACCCCCAAATTCAAGAAAAATCATTGAGATTACATTGGGAGGAGTGTTTGAAGATGGCAAAGCAAGAGTGTTGCGAGAGAGAGGATTGGATTTTGTCCAATTGCAAATGAGAGAGAGCGAGTGAGCTACGGGCATCGCAACCATCTGCGCCATTTTTCTCTATACTCGTCTTCTTCTTCTTCTTCTTCTTACTTACGAATTTTGGATATTTCAGAGGCGAAGAAGAAGAAGAGCCGAACGGATAAGGGAAGCGTCGAATCACACAACTTTGCAAAATAAAAAATACTTATTGGGCTTTTCTTTCTTTCTTTAAGGCAGGCTCGTTATTGTCTCGTTAGGCCCTAGATTCACACTTTCTTTATTTATTTTTAATTTAGTCATTTTTTGTTTTTTTTGTTAGGAATAAAAAGTGGTGAGTGGATAGATGCAAAGTCAATGGATAAGAATGAGTCTTGTAACTATTTGAGATGGTTGTTAACTTAGTTATCATTATTACATGTTGTTCTAATGTATTCCAAGTTGATTGGCTTTTATTCTCTTTGCACCATTTGATAATTAGTAGCAAATTGCTACAACATTCTGTTGTGTTATTTTGCTGATTTTTTTTCTTGGATATCTTTTCTTTCATTTTGCATTTCGGATTTATTGGAGTCGTACTCATGGTTTTGGTTGCAAGTTGCAACAAAATTCGAGTGTAATGTTTTATGGTTTCTTCTGGATTTTTTTTTTAATAATTGGTTCTACTGATGCCTGGAGATATAATTCATGAAACAAAGCTTGTCGTTATCCAAGTAGCTAAATAGGATAGTCATTGCTGACGGAACCAACGTCTGAATGCACCTTTATTTTGTTGAGGCATGCCCATGGCCATTATTGTAACTTAAGGCCTTCATTTCATTATTTTGTCATTTTTGTTTATAGGAAAACCATTTTTTGTAGTTTGTATATTTTTTATTCTATGTAGTTTTAAATGAGCAAAAGGCTATAAATTTAATCTCAGTTTTTTAAAAGTCTAAGCTAACATGCTTCTAAATGAGTCATTATAATGCCTTAATTTCAAGATTTTGCTTCAAAGGAGGAAAACTATGAAAAAAACATAAACATAAAAAGAGAAATGATTTATAGATAGGAATTATGATAACATAAGTACATCACAATCTTTATAGAAACAAGTAAAAAAACAAAAGGAACACATGAGAAAAAAAATTGAAATAAAAACTCAGAGAGAAAAACAATTTGATCAAGACGATGAATGGAAAACACATCTCACTCAGAGGACGAAAGACAAAGCACCAACCAATGCGGTGGCGATGAGCTGAGGATAGGCGGAGAAAGTGGCAGCACTTGGAGCCGGAGCATGAGCCTTGGGAGCTGGAGCCATAGCATGAGGCATGGGAGCCATACCTGGACTATGGACGTGTCCTTCGTGGGATTCGGCAGTCATGACCAAAACGGCCAGGACAATGCAGACGAAGGCGAAGCTGATCAAAGAATTTCTTGCTGCCATTTCTGTATTCTTCTCCTTCTTCTTCTTCTTCTTCTTCTTTGGTTTTCTTTCTTTGTTGTTTTCTGTATGATCTATCAACAAATGGGACTTAATTTATAGAGAGAGAGGGGTCGTGTAAAAAATAACTAGTTGGTTTAAAAGTCAAAGCATAAGAATAAGTCTTATTGTTGAGATGTTCATTTTTTTTATCAACATCTTCTTTAAGTCGTTATCATTACATGTTGTTAGCTTAGACATTTTTAAGAAAAATATTTAAAAAAAGGACGGAGAGGTGAGAACTTGGTGATGCGTATGAATTTGTTAGTGGACACCCATTTATATGTTCGTCTATGTTCTGGAACAGCTGTTACTTCGACGCAATAGAGGGACGTTTCATGACCAAGCCAACTCAATCCGGTTTTGTTCGACCGCGACCAAAAAAAAAAAGAAAATAGTTAGGCCGGTTTATTTATTGGCTCTAGATGTGGGATAATATCATAGAATTTAGCGCTGGTTTAGTTTCGTCGCTTTTATTTTACCTTTACTAGGCTAGTGTACTTTCGGATAGTTTGAGTAGATTCGGATAGTTTGAGTTACATCTTATATTTTTATTTTTCAGGTATTTGGGATAGTTTTGGTTAGGTTGTTTTTAATTATTTCTGATATATCCAATAATTATGGATAATATAGATATATTTAGATAAAAGGTAATCGAATCGAACAAATTATATTCCTCGTTCTTGTAATGACCATGCCAATGTTCTTGCAAAAACGGCACGAGTACGGAACCATATATTTTCCCATGTAAATCTCGATGAGTCGACATATAATACACCTAATTTCGGATTTTTCCACTTATCAAATGTGATTTAATATATGGAGCTTGTTGACAAAAAAAATAATATATATAACCGATTTTTTTTGGTTTTCCAATCAATTATCTGAAAACCAAAATGTCCGACCGAATCGAGTACTCAAATGCCTAGACTGATCTATTTGCACTGTTCCATCTTTAGGCCCAATTAATGAGGATACGGGAATAAGTTTAATCTAATGGGTTGAATGTGTACGACTCATTTTATTAGGCCTAAACTTGATGTGATTTTGGTCCATCTTATTAATCCTTCGTATGTTCTCCCTCGAATTTTTTTATTTTTTATTTTTGTCTTTGTCGAGGTCAATATTCTATATCACATTTCTAAAATTTAGGTCAGTTCAGTGAACCAAAACAAAATCGAATATTTGGTTAGCTGAAACTTTAATTTGGTCAAGATTATGATGCACCACACAAAAGAAAAATAAATTATTTAGGTTGTTGACTAAAGGTTATATATTATCACATTATCACACAAACAATAATGTAAGATTTACGTACTCGGAACACTACGTCGATGATAAATGAAATATGTAATTCATTTTGACGTCTAATAACTCGCTCGATGACCTAATTTAAAATCTGTAATGCAATTTGAATACATCAATGTTTTCTTAATGTAAAATATTCAATAAAGAGAAAACTAATACAATTGTATACATATATTTCAAAGTTGGGTAGGTAATATGAAAGATTATAATATTTTATGTATCTATAGTTTAATGGTTTGTGTTAATATTATTACTAGGCCTCTGACTTCCAATTTGAAAACACGAAAAATATAGAAATATAGATTATATTAATCTTCAATAATTATTTAATTCGATGTATGCTATACCTTCAAGTATTTGGTGAATTTTCCTTCATGCATGAATGCGAAACCCCTCCGTTTTTTTGGAATATTATACTGCAAATGGTGTCCTCTTACCTTTTGTCTCCTGTGCAGCTAATTTCAATATATTCAACATACCCCTCCGTTCTATATACAAAAGAGGAAAATCTCAGTGTTTTGAAAACCGAACCGGACCGGGGGTCCGACCGGGTTCAACCGTGAACCGGCCAGCTAGCCGGGTTAGGTTGACCCGGGTTTGAAGTTTTTTTTTATTTTATTTTTTTAAAATTTCCATTTTTTTTTTCATATTTCAATTTTTTATGATTTAAATTTATAGAAACAAATACTAGTTTTAAATTTAATAATTTTTGTTATGGTTTAATGTTTTTTTTTATCTTTTTTACATATAAACTTAACTATATTTCATTAAATTTTGTCTTTGAATAGTTTTTTGTTATTAAAATGATTTTCCTAATTTTAAAAAATATATGTTTATTCAAAGGCTATATTATATATTTGGAATTTTGGATATTATACTTATACAAAACTATTTATATTACTATTTTTAAAAAAATTATTAAACCCGGTTCGACACGATCGGACCACATTGACCCATAACCCAAAAATTTCTCCCGTTCGGTCGCCGGTCCGGTTTTCAAAACATCGGAAAAAGCCAACTTTCTCCATCGGCTTGACACTCGGCATATCTACATAATTGACACGTGTCCATGACTAACGAAACGTCTTCGAGTCCTTCGTCGGGTCTCTTCCTCTTCCCATTCTTTCTCCATCGGCTTGACACTCGGCATATCTACATAGTTGACACGTGTCCATGACTAACGAAACGTCTTCGAGTCCTTCGTCGGGTCTCTTCCTCTTCCCATTCTCTCTGCTTTAACTGTTGTCTTTAAAGCTTTAAAACCTTTGTACAATTATCAAATCTTCATATTCCAACTTAACCTGTAAATAGTTATACGAAAACCCCTTTCTCATAGCATCTCAGTTTTCCTCTTTGTAGTCTCGTGCAACCTATGAATCGGCCTCGATTACCTGGACAAAATCCCTAATTTATATCATGTAGAGGAGAGGGAATCGTCCTACAAAATTTCTCCCTATCCTTTCGTTGTTCGCTTCTAAATTTTCCTTGTGGAGTGCTCCGGAGAGTTTATTTCATAGGCTAGGATTTCTTGAATATGCTTCTCGGAGACTTTCACTCGAACAACCTCCAGTAAGTTCATCAAATCTTTGCATCCAAAATCCGTTAAATATCAATAGCCAAATTCAATGTTCCATGATATTTATTTATATTGATCTATTTGATCAGTGTCGATTGAAGTTTATTATGTGTCCGATTTTCCCTGCAATCTACTACGAATAAACATGCAACTCCTCATAATCTATTTCTTTCTTGGGTTTGATGAGGAGAGTCATGTATTGGGTTTAGCTGCTGCGTGCTTCCGTAAGGTTCCTTCACTTTACCTCAAAGAGGATTTCACCGTCCTCTTGAGGACGGGGCTATTTTCGAATCAATGAATCAGATCAATAGGTTCTTCTTAAAACTAGCACTACAACGGTCGTCATGCTATCAATGAATCGGAAAAGGCTTCATTTGTTTCCCATATCTATAATTTCTTGAGAGAAGATCTTTTCTTGAAGAACTATCTTCCTATGGATCCCACTACAAATGCTTTGTTTCATCTTCTTAAAGGTGGTGTTCTTTTCTTGTATATGCCTTCCTTCCTTTGTTCATTTTACTAGAGTAGTGTTTTCTAATACAATCAGTTATTAGTACTGTCCATTTTCAAATTCCTTACTTGGTTTCTGCAATAAGCTTATAAATGTTGCAATTCCTGGGACCATCGATGAACACAAAGAAAACGCTTAACCCATGGGAGAGGAATGAGAACCTTACTCTTGGTCTCAATTCTGCCAAAGCAATTGGCTGCACAGTGGTTAACATTGGAACACATGACATTGTTGAAGGAAGAGTGAGTAATTCCCAGCCAAACATGGGAGTTAAATCTTTTGTTCTGCTTTTTGCTTGATGTTCCAGTTTTAATTGTTATTTCCTCCTTTTTTTTGGCAGCCATATCTCGTACTTATGAAGGTAAACGTTAAACATTTCCATTTTTAAATTACCTTCCAGTTACTAGGAATTCTTATGCTGGTTACATTTTGACTTCTTATAAGTTGTATAACTTACCAACTCCTTACATTTTTGTTGTTCTTGGGGGGAAATATCAGATCCTATTGTTGGCTGATCTTAATTTTAAGAAAACTCTCATCTCTTTTTGAATCGGTGGACAACACTAATTAAGGTAAATATATTTGACTTATTTTTAACTCTTTTCTATGAGGATTTATTCTCATGAGACTGCAGCTACATAAATTCTTCATGACGATGCAAGATGCAGAGGATCTCATGGGATTGGCTCCTGAAATAGATGAATTTCCACATGAAGAAAGCTGGTTATGAAAAGCAGGTTACAAATTCTTCTTCTGACGTGAAGGTAACTTGCCCATGTTTCCTTTGGTCCTCAATAACATATATTTTCTTTTATTAGATGCAGCATTACTCATGAGTGACGACTTTATAACAGTCTTGACAGTGATGCTTTTTTCTATTTTGGGTACTTGTCCATGACTTGGTATGAAACTATAATGTTCCACTTTCTAGGTGATTATAACCTCAGTTCTCTTTTCTGTTTGCAGGTTGGTGAGACATATGCATACATGCTTAATGCTCTAACTCCAGAACACAATACACACGTGGCATTAGAGGCCAAAGACCCCCCAGAAAGAGCGAGACAGGTGCTTGAGTAGGCTGACAAGTTGGATTGTAAAAGATACCTCTCTCCTAAAGATATAGTGGATGGCCCAACAAATCTTAACCTTGCGTTTGTGGCACAAATATATCATAACAAGTTTAGTATCAAACTTTATTCTTAGCTTTACATAACACATGAGTGCATCTTTCCAGTGGTTTTGGGATTACTAATTATCTTAAAATTGTTGTGTGATCAGTGTGGTATTCTTTGCATTATCTCCTCCTATGGATTCATTGGCTCAAGAACTAAAATTGCGAGTCATATTGCTGTGGTTTTCTCTCACTATGCTACTCCTGAATCGGTGCATTTGTATGTCATTAAACGTACAACTTTGATTAGTACAAGCCATGTAAGCCTTCCCTGAAAACTCAAATTCCCAACCATTTAATTGTCCTAACATAATCTATATTCATCATCTCCTTGGCTTAATTCCTCCACGATTAAGTTGTTTTATTTGAATACTCTTTCCTCTGTTGTTCATAATTTTCAAACTGAATTACAGACTTAGAAGACTCGATTTATGTTGCGTGTATGGAGCTCAAGTGAGAGCAAAATATAGACATCTTCGTTCGACCAACTCTTATTTGGTGACAAAATGAGTATTTGAATTTAATAATGTAGACATAGATCTTTGGGAACCTCTTCCTCAACTTAGGGTATCATTAGAAGATCCAAAATACATTTTAATTTCATTACGTATCGACAACACCAATATCAACTAAACCAAAATTTACTAAAGTCTAATCATCATACACATCGGTTTCTTAGTCTACAGCTTGTTTACAAAAATCACTTATGAAACTAAAATGTGCACTCTAAGTTGCACATGAATCAAAACCAAAAAAAAGAATTCGTACAACACATAATATTTAAAATATACAAACAATCCAATATTAAAGACAAACTTGAACATACAAAAAAAAAACTAGAACAAAAACCCGCGTATAATGTGGATACTCACCTTGAAGGAGTTCTCACCTAGAAGTTGGTATTTTTTCCCCCCCTAAGAATCAAGTTGATATGTAGATCCAATTTTGAGGGTTTGACGAGCTACATGAGGGATTGACTGAGAAAATTAGGTATGCGATACACTCTATCTCAAACCTTCAATAGGGAAAGAGACCCAAACAACATATGCCTCCGTCTATTTCATGTATGAGCTTTGATCTAATTTAGTTTTACATATAGTTGGTTGTAAACTTTTTATGGTTTCATTTTTCTTCGCTAACGTCACATCACTAACCCGTTTCGGATAAAAGGTACAGTGATAAAGATGAAGAGAGAGACGGAGATGCGGTGAGAGAAGGGTGCTGAGATAAGGAAAGCGAGGAGAAAGACGTTCACGGTAGGGATATAAACCGCGTAATGGTTTATATAAATTATGTGATGCGTTAATGGTTTGTTTTCTTTAATCAGCCATTGCATATATCAAATTAGTACCAAAAAAATCAATATTCTTTCTAATTATGCTTCCACTTTGGCAGGAGATGCAATGACAACCAAAAGGAGCGCAAACCAAATCTTAATCTAAGAACGTATTATGTTGCTTCTCATACATTGGGTTGATACTAAGAGGTGACAGAGAATCCAGAGTGTTAAGTTCACATATTATGACAACTTATATGGTTGTCCTATAAGTTCTATTAACCTGCCTTTATAAGCTATGAATAGAAATGTTCACATGTATTCTCCAAAGCTTACATGATCTACTACTTGATGCCTTTCCTATTTATCTACTAAGGATTTGATAGGTTACATGTTCTGCTACTAATAAATTCGATCACAAAGATTCTCTCTTAATATCTACTCATTTCTTCCTTATTGTTGGAGTTTGATGTACGTTCCTTTCTGTTTAGTCTCTGCAAGCAAAACAAGTGGCATATAGAATTGAGAAACAAACTCTCTCTCTTTACCATATAGAATTGGTTCAAGTTCAATGTAGGCAGACGTGCCCTTTATATTATGAAGCAGAAATAAAATAATTTAGGCCTTAAATTATTTTTATTACTTTTAGTGACTTTGAGACGGATGTTATTGTTTACACCCCATATATGATATATATGTTACCTTAAATAATATTTGGTTCAACGTTAGGTGAAATGACAAATAATTGATACCAATATACCATTCTATTATTCTATTTCAACAAATGAAATATAGCCCATACTTACGTACCAACAAAAGAACAATAAAACAATGAGAAGTTAGAGGGAGAAGGAACAACAAACGAACTCGAAAAGAAGCAAATGTCAAAACATAGTTGTAAATGTTAAGGATTGAGATGAAATATATCACTATATATAGTACTATATATAGTGTCATATAACACTTAAAAATCATGTTATATTTTGTTTTATGAGTGAATAGAGGTAAGAAAAAATTGTTGTATTTTGCAAAGGCGGCCGGCCACGATATGGAATGCCATGTATTTAGAACATGAGTGTTAATACACGAGGGAGATGGATACTCATTTCCAAGACACATGTAATCTCCAAAGTGAAGCAATGAGCATCCATTTGTTTGAAGCTATTGTTGTTTAGTCTTGAGTTCATAATTCTCACATCGCAAAAAAAAAAAAAATCTAAAATAGAAAGGAAGTTAATTGTAGAACACACAAATTATAACTAAGAAATGAAAACATATACCAAAATGAGGTTTACGCAAAATTTAGTAACAATAATACTTCAAATTAAAAAAAAAAAAATTTAATTTAAGTAGTGGCTGAAGGTTTACGCAAAATGAGGAACCAATGTTTGAATATGTAGCAGTTTCAGTCATTAGTTACCACTGTATATTACATAGCAAACAAAGGATGTTATAATTTTGATAGATTAAGAAGATTAGTTTGAAAATCCTCAAATCTTTCCACAATAGTCGAGATGATCGAACCAATGGTTCCAGCCAACGAAAATTTTAAATGACATCAAATATTATGGACCGCTTATACTTTATGTTTTCCTTGGCTTTAACATTGAAATTATAATAAAAAGGATTCATTTTTATTTTTTCTGAGTAAACGGATTATAATATGTAAATGTAATCGTAAGTAAGAGTAACGTTGATAAGAATTTTTTAATATATCGTTACGATCAGGGGCGGATCTAAAAGATTTTATTAGTGAGTGTACAATTGGCTAGAAAATAAAAAAAAATTTGCCTTATCAAAGTTTGAACTCGGGTAGAATGGGTGCATTAATAGACTTTTAACCATCTGATCTAGTAAATCTAGTAGAATTTTCTTTACAAATGTTATTAATATTAAAATTCAATGGGTGCACTTGCCCCGTAGCCAATACAATGGTTCCGCCCCTGGTTACGGTAATAATTCATGAAAAGTGCTTTGGAACATTCAAAAGAAAGTGAAATCTAATAAAACCTAAACGTCGTTTATAGTTAGTTCATTTATTTCGGTAGCCTACTGACTAAAATGAGTTTCGTGCTCGATTTCAAAAATCTAATATTATACTAGATTATAGCAATTTTTTTTTTTTTTAACGCTGATTCAAATAACTTGGTGACCAAAGTGACAGAGTATAGGAAGAGGGAAGGAACAAAAACTTGAAACGAAACAGAGCAAGGCCATGCCAATAGGCAGAGCCACTAGTAAAGAACAACAATAAGACCTTCTCTCGAATCCAAGATAGAGCCAGGGATCAAGAAGGCAGAAAAGCCATAGCCGCTATGTCGAAGTACATGAGGCAGCCGAGGCTTCCATCTCAATCTTCGGAGCGAGCCATCGAGGGGCATCCCGAGCAATGTAAGACTGATGTCTCCTCTCTTGAACAACACTTTGAGCAATTTTCATCGCCACCTGATTCACTTGAGCTGGGCTATGAACCAAGGACCAAAATTCAAAGGATTGGAGCTTAACAAATATATCAGTAATCAACTCTCTATAGTGACGAAAAAGATGAGGGTGAAGGAGAGCCTCTCGAGCTTGAGAAAAACTAGCCTCGAACATCACCTTTCGCATACCAAGGTTTACTAAGGATTCCATAGCCCAAAAGAAGCTCCATAATTCAGTTTCAAGAGTGGAGGAGAGACCCGCATAAGAGCGTCGACTGTGAAAAAGGGTCTTACCATGATGGTCCCTAGTGATCCAAGAGACTCCACCGTCATAGTTTGAGTCGTTCCAAATAGCACCAAGGTTGCATTTAACTATATTTGGAGGGGGACGTGATCAGCCCGAGACAGGACATGGAGCCCGTACTAGTCCTGGAACCGGTTCTGAAGTTTCGGTAGCTAACCCATGAGTTGAGCGCCAAACATAAGCATCTTCCTTTGCTTTCTCGAATATGGCAGTAGCGTCATAACTGATTTTTTCAAATACCAAGGCATTTCTAGCCTTCCATAAATGCCACAAAATCCAGGGGACCAAAAGATTAGTATGTTCAGGCTGAGATTGATTCCGCTTGCTTGTTATGAGGTGATGAATATTCAAGAAAACCGATGTTTGTGAGAAACCTGATAGCGGTAAGGGAGTATTAGCCAACTCTAAAGTTTCTTTTGCAATATCACAATTAAAGAGCATATGGCATATGCTTTCTGGTTTCCCCGCATCACAAGAGGAACAAATGGGATTTAGCGAAATACCTCGTGATTGAAGTCTTTCTTTGACCGCCAATGCACCCGAAATAGCTTTCCATAGGAAGTGACGCAACTTTGGAGGAGTTTTCAACTTCCATAATTTGGTCCATAAATTCTTTTCGATAGGAGGAACACCTTGCATTTGTCCTGATTGAGCTCTATGGATAGTCTCTAAGGATAGATAACCACTTTTTGAGGAATACTCACCATTCTTTGAGAAACACCAAATGAGTTTGTCCGGTTGAAGTCTCGATGGTTTCATCTGTAAAATGAGAGCCAAATCATGATTATTCACCAGAAGCTTTAACTTCTCACTCTCCCATAATCCTGTGAACGGGTTAATGAAGTCACCCACTCTCATTGTGAGATCAATATTCACCTCTTGTAAGAAACGTGGAGCTCTTGGGATACCGTCTAAAATCCAATTATCCAGCCAAAATCTTGTTGTAAACCCATCTCCCACAGATTTGAGCAAGCCTTTTTGTACTAATTCTCTCCCATGTAGTATACTTTTCCAAGCATACGATGGTCGATTGCCAAGAACACTCTCAAGGAGTGAAGATTGTGGAAAGTATCGGTGTTTAAGAACCTGAGCTAGGAGAGAATCCGGGTTGCGCCATATCCTCCAAGCTTGCTTGCCTAAGAGAGCTTGATTGAAGTTTGTGATATCGTGGAAACCGAGACCACCTTGATTCTTTGGTTTACACAGTTTTTGCCAAGAAACCCATGGTATCTTCTTCTTTGAGTTGCCATTACTCCACCAAAATTCCATCATCTCACTTGTTAGCTTATTACAAGTACCTTTCGGTAATTTAAAAACTGACATAGCAAATACCGGAAGAGCCAAACCGATAGATTTTAGTAAGACTTCTTTACCTCCATGGGATAATGATTTGGCGAACCAGCCATTCAATCGGCCTTGAAGCTTCTCTCTTATAAAATCCAATAACTTCCTTTTCGAACCACTTAAACATTCAGGGAGACCCAAGTATTTACCTTCGCCTCCGATGGTAGCTACTCCCAAGGTATCCTTTACTTGTTCTTGAACTGCCAAAGACACTTGGTTCCCAAAGATGATGGAAGATTTTGATTTGTTGATTTCTTGACCCGAAGCATCACCATAAAGTCTTAAACAAGCTGTAATTACCGCAGCTTCTTCTACCGTAGCTTTGCACATTAGCAAGCTATCATCTGCGAAGAGAAGATGGTGCACAGATGGTCCCAAGATCGCAAGCTTAATCCCTTCGATTTTCCCCGATATTTCTGCTTGATTTAAGCAATTTACCAAAGCTTCGGCGCAAAGAATGAATATGAATGGGGAGAGAGGATCACCTTGGCGAATACCCCGCTCATGTTTTATGAATCCATGAGATCTCCCGTTCAACAACACATAATAAGTCACCGTACTCACACAAGCCATCATCCACCGAATCCAAATCCTGTCAAAACCCAGATTTTCTAGCAAAGTTTCCAGAAAACACCACTCAACACGGTCGTATGCCATGGACATATCTGTTTTGACCGCCATGAATTCCTGCGCCACCTTATCATTGGTCTTGAGACCATGGATCATTTCGTGAGCAATGATAATGTTGTCTGTAAACAATCGACCAGATACAAATGCTCCTTAGGTTCCTGAGATGATCTCTGGTAAAAATCGCTTGAGGCGATCACACATAATCTTTGAAATTATCTTGTACTGTACCGGACAGAGAGAGATTGGTCCCATGTCTTTCATATGAGAAGGATTAGGAATCTTGGGGATCAAGCACAACTGTGTATGATTCCAACCATCTGGTAATATCGTTGTCTCAAAGAATTTCTGAATTTCCATTATCAAAGAGGGACCAACAATGTGCCAAAATGTTTGGTAGAACACTCCCGTAAGGCCATCTTCTCCTGGTGCACTACTTCCTTTAATGGAGAAGGTAACTCGTTTGATTTCCTCATGAGAAACAGGAGCCGTAAGAACTAAGTTCATTTCCGGTGTAACCCTTTGCTCAAAACCTTAAAACAGAGATTGAAGATCAAAGGGATTCGTGCTCATAAACAAATCCCAAAAATATTCGACCGCTATGTTCCCTTTGGAACCTTCAGAAAATTGTTCTTGGTTTTCTCCATCCAGAAGCATGAGAACTTTGTTTTGTATCTTTTTTCCTTTAACACAATTATGAAAATACTTGGTGTTCATATCTCCAGCCTTGAGCCATTGTTCTCTGCTTTTCTGTCGCCAAAAGAGCTCTTCTTCACGATAAGCTTCCGCCAAATCACGTTTTAATTGTTGCATCAAACGGTAATTAGGATATCGCTTAGCCACTTCTTGCTCCAAGGCAGCGTGCAGTCTAATGATCTTATCTCGAGAGTTTAGATCAGATGATTTCTTCCATGTCGAGATCCTTCGCCTACAATTAGCTATTCGCTCCATGATTGTGACCTCATCTCCTTCACATTCATTCCAACCTTTGCGAATGATCTCCTCAAATCCAGCCTTGTTAACCATCCTTTTATCAAAATAAAATCTCCCTCTACTAGATTCATCACTCTCTAAAGCAAAGGATGTTCTTAAAGGCCTATGGTCTGAGCCCCATAAGTTCATGTACTCTGTTTTGGAGCGAGGAAAGAGTTGAAACCATCCATCGTTACCAAAACTTCGATCAAGGCGACACTGAACCCAATTACCCTCTCTCCAACCTCCCCAAGAGAACAGATTGCCACAAGTACTCACTACAAGAAAACATCTGTGTTTCTGACGGAAAAATCCGTCAGAAATCCGTCAGAAATCACCTGATTCTGACGGATTTCTGACGGATTTCTTCCGTCAGTTCTATCTCGTCAGTATTTCCATTCCGTCAGAATTCCGTCAGGACATACTGACGGATTTCTGACGGAAATCGGATCAACGGAATCCGTCAGAAAACCGTCAGAATTCCGACGGCTTGTATAACCGTCAGAATTCCGTCAGGACACACTGACGGAATTCTGACGGATTTTGCATTATTTAAAAAAAAAAATTTATTTTAAAAGCCGTCAGAATTCCGTCAGGACAAACTGACGGAATTCTGACGGCTTTTGCATTATTTAAAAAAAAAAATTATTTTAAAGCCGTCAGAATTCCGTCAGGACACACTGACGAAATTCTGACGAATTTCGCATTATTTTTAAAAAAAAATTATTTAATTTATAAAATAAATTAGGAAGAAAAAATTATATTAAAAAAAAAAATTTATAATTAAATAGAAATTGTTTAAAAAGAAATTAAAAGTTTTACATTAAATTTAAATTACATTTTAAATTTAAAATCATTGACGACGGAAGAAGGCGTCCATCCTCTCCTCCATCTGACGGATTCGTGCGTCCGCCTCCGCCTTCTCTCTCAGACGCCGTGCCTCCACCTCCTCCATATCCTTCTTGCGCCGTTCCTCCGCCTCCTCAATCTGGCTCTGCAGACGTGCCTCCGCCTCCGCCTTCTCTCTGTCGTACCGTTCCTCCAAAGAGATAACCCGTTCGGTCAGTGCGGCGTTTTGTGCTACCAAGCTGCTACCACCGTGATAGCGATACGACGAAACGGATGAGCAACTGTCTTCGGGGAGGCCGTAGACACGACCTCTGCTCTTAGGGGTTACCTAACAAAAAAAAATTTTAAATTGAAAACGTATTAGTATTAAAAAAGTATTTTAAATGTGTTTAAAATTGACACGTATACTAACCTCGTAAGTGAACTCGTTCACCTTGTCGAATGGAACTTCGGTTAGCGGCGGAGTTCCTTCCACGATCGGTTGCGAAGCGAGGAATTCCTGCCCGGCCTTCTCCACGCTCTCCACGATTTCCCGAGCAATCGCATCTTGGATTTCACCCGTCTTTCTGTTGGTGTGGGCATCTCTGATGATATCAACATTCGACGGCCGGACACCGGTCTTCTCAATCTGTTAGCATATTCAAATACGGAAAATGTTAGCGATAAGTAAATTTATTTGGAAAATTAGGAAAATTACCAGTTGCTGAACACGTGTCGCCTTGCTCGTTGCACCGAGGTTGTGGGTCGCCTCTCCCTTCCCATTCCGCTGGCTCTTCCGGTTACTCGAGTTTTGGGCGGAGGTCCCTTTAGTGGCGTCCAGTTGCCAATATGCAACAAGTCCATCCCATAATGTTGTGTTGTCTTTAATAGCCTTAGGCGCCCTCCCCTTTTTTAGCCACTTGTTCTTCCACTCGTTTATCTTCGACGAGTACTTTCTCCTCGCCTTTGTGTCGAAACAACGTCGAACCATAGGAGTCAGCTGGGGGTCCCACGTAAATTCTTGCTGCAAAGGAAACCAAAACTCGAATTATTATCAATTGGAAATTTTTCTAAATATTTGTAAATTTAATTAACATTATAAACACATACCGCAAATTGCCGAAACCATATGTCCTGGTCTTCAGCCGGCATCGAGTCATATGTGGGATACGGCTTACTTATCATGCTGTTGACCATTTCGTTGATACAACCCGCAATACCGTTTCCCGAAAATTGGAACCTACACGGTTTTTTGTTTCATATTTTTAAACAATTATTATTAAGCTAATATAATCATTTAAATTTTGAAAGTAGACAGTACCAGGTCGTGTTGGGAGGTAACTCCGGGTCAAGGCGTTGCAACCTATCCCGACCAGGTAGCGCCACAAACTCCTCGATGGGCATTGCCCAACGACCCGCAGAGGCAGATGTACCCATATGAGGAGTGGTTGGGATCTGCGAATTACTCGCAGTCCCACCTCCCCTACTGGATTCACCGCCTCCGGTACCGCCATGAAACATGGGATAATCCCTACGATTTCAAAAATTTATAAATAACCTTTTAATTTTCTTACATATGTAAAATTAGTATGCCAATTATTGCTTTAAAATATACAATTTATTTTGAACGGAGTTAGGGCGTTTGGGAATTATGATTTTGAGTTTATGAGATTTTACAAAAGTAACATGTTTTTAAAAGTTACATGTTCATAAATGTTACATAGTTTAAATGTTTTTAAATTTAACCGTTACATGTTTGTAAAATTTTTGATATTTATTTAAAATTTACAAGTTTTTTTTTACAATTGAATCCGCGACTGCATCGGGTTTTTAATAAAGGTTTTTCTATTTATTTAAATTATAGAGTTTTTTTTAAAGGTTTTTTTTAAAGGTTTTTAAATTATAGAGATTTTTTAACAAGTTTTTTTTAAAGTTTTTTCTATTTATTTAAATTATATAGTTTTTATACGGTATTTCAATGTTTTACAAAATAACATATTTTTATAAGTTACATGTTTTTCAAAGTTACATATTTTTATATGTTTTAAAATTTAAGCTTTACATGTTTATAATTAAAGATTTTTTTTCCTTACTTTTAACAAATTAGAGGTATATATCTCAATAAATCCTTAAAAATTACAACTTTTTACAATTGAAATTCAATTAATCTATACATCCATTTATACCAAATTTTTCATAAATTCTAAATTCATACTTATTTTATAAATCACTAAATTAATGAAATTTTCTAAATCCCTAAATTCATTTGATTTTCTAAATCCCTAAATTCATTTGATTTTCTAAATCCCTAAATCTTTAGTGGTAAATCAATTACAAAACCATGTTCTCCAAGATTTCTAATCCGAAATTAACCCATACCCATTGAAATCCGAAACATTTTCAAGCATCAATTTCAACGGATTGAAAAAATATTGTTGGAATTGTTCATAATCTTAAAACTACCAAGAACTTACATTGATTTGGTGAGTTGGGTGACAAACGGCGGTAAAGCAACGGAGAGGACGGTGAATCGGACGCTTTCTCCGGTGAATCGGACGGAGAAGAGGAGGTGGGTAAAGTTTTTTGGTTTTTCTCTGCAAACCCGACGGAGAAGACGAAGTGTGATTATAAAGAACAGTATGACGGTTTTCTGACGGAATTATGACGGTTCATTAAAATCCGTCATAATTCCGTCAGCCTTCCCGCCATTTTGATCCCACCGAAGTGTTTAGGGGGGAAATAAATTAGGGTTTTCCGTCAGAATTCCGTCAAAAAACATTAAGGATTTAACACTTTAAAATGTAAAACATTCTTGTTTTTTATTTTGATTCATTACTGGCAAAAAAGTTAAATCATATTAAGAATTTAGAAAGTTTAATCATATTATAAATTTCCTTAATTAAATATAAATTACAATTAACTTATAAGAAGTAAAATTTTATTCATTGTAAAACAATCGTGAAATTGTTATAATATCGTACATCCTAAACAAATATGCCTTTTATTTGTATGCGAGGAAAACAAATTATAAATTTAGGATCCGTTACAAATCCGTAAGACGTTACCGTATTTTAATTGTTATTTTATTTTTATTTTTTAAAAAAAATAAAATTCCGTCAGAATTCCGTCATAAATGTCTAACGGAATTCTGACGGTTTTGTATTTTTTTTTAAAAAAAAAATTAAGGATTTAACACTTTAAAATGTAAAACATTCTTGTTTTTTATTTTGATTCATTACTGGCAAAAAAGTTAAATCATATTAAGAATTTAGAAAGTTTAATCATATTATAAATTTCCTTAATTAAATATAAATTATAATTAACTTATAAGAAGTAAAATTTTATTCATTGTAAAACAATCGTGAAATTGTTATAATATCGTACATCCTAAACAAATATGCCTTTTATTTGTGTGCGAGGAAAACAAATTATAAATTTAGGATCCGTTACAAATCCGTAAGACGTTACCGTATTTTAATTGTTATTTTATTTTTATTTTTTTAAAAAAATAAAATTCCGTCAGAATTCCGTCATAAATGTCTGACGGAATTCTGACGGTTTTGTATTTTTTTTTTTAAAAAAAAATAAGGATTTAACACTTTAAAATGTAAAACATTCTTGTTTTTTATTTTGATTCATTACTGGCAAAAAAGTTAAATCATATTAAGAATTTAGAAAGTTTAATCATATTATAAATTTCCTTAATTAAATATAAATTACAATTAACTTATAAGAAGTAAAATTTTATTCATTGTAAAACAATCGTGAAATTGTTATAATATCGTACATCCTAAACAAATATGCCTTTTATTTGTATGCGAGGAAAACAAATTTTAAATTTAGGATCCGTTACAAATCCGTAAGACGTTGCCGTATTTTAATTGTTATTTTATTTTTATTTTTTTAAAAAAATAAAATTCCGTCAGAATTCCGTCATAAATGTCTGACGGAATTCTGACGGTTTTGTATTTTTTTTAAAAAAAACATTAAGGATTTAACACTTTAAAATGTAAAACATTCTTGTTTTTTATTTTGATTCATTACTGGCAAAAAAGTTAAATCATATTAAGAATTTAGAAAGTTTAATCATATTATAAATTTCCTTAATTAAATATAAATTACAATTAACTTATAAGAAGTAAAATTTTATTCATTGTAAAACAATCGTGAAATTGTTATAATATCGTACATCCTAAACAAATATGCCTTTTATTTGTGTGCGAGGAAAACAAATTATAAATTTAGGATCCGTTACAAATCCGTAAGACGTTGCCGTATTTTAATTGTTATTTTATTTTTATTTTTAAAAAAAAATAAAATTCCGTCAGAATTCCGTCATAAATGTCTGACGGAATTCTGACGGTTTTGTATTTTTTTTTTAAAAAAAATTAAGTATTTAACACTTTAAAATGTAAAACATTCTTGTTTTTTATTTTGATTCATTACTGGCAAAAAAGTTAAATCATATTAAGAATTTAGAAAGTTTAATCATATTATAAATTTCCTTAATTAAATATAAATTACAATTAACTTATAAGAAGTAAAATTTTATTCATTGTAAAACAATCGTGAAATTGTTATAATATCGTACATCCTAAACAAATATGCCTTTTATTTGTATGCGAGGAAAACAAATTTTAAATTTAGGATCCGTTACAAATCCGTAAGACGTTGCCGTATTTTAATTGTTATTTTATTTTTATTTTTTTAAAAAAATAAAATTCCGTCAGAATTCCGTCATAAATGTCTGACGGAATTCTGACGGTTTTGTATTTTTTTTTAAAAAAACATTAAGGATTTAACACTTTAAAATGTAAAACATTCTTGTTTTTTATTTTGATTCATTACTGGCAAAAAAGTTAAATCATATTAAGAATTTAGAAAGTTTAATCATATTATAAATTTCCTTAATTAAATATAAATTACAATTAACTTATAAGAAGTAAAATTTTATTCATTGTAAAACAATCGTGAAATTGTTATAATATCGTACATCCTAAACAAATATGCCTTTTATTTGTGTGCGAGGAAAACAAATTATAAATTTAGGATCCCTTACAAATCCGTAAGACGTTACCGTATTTTAATTGTTATTTTATTTTTATTTTTAAAAAAAAATAAAATTCCGTCAGAATTCCGTCATAAATGTCTGACGGAATTCTGACGGTTTTGTATTTTTTTTTTAAAAAAAATTAAGGATTTAACACTTTAAAATGTAAAACATTCTTGTTTTTTATTTTGATTCATTACTGGCAAAAAAGTTAAATCATATTAAGAATTTAGAAAGTTTAATCATATTATAAATTTCCTTAATTAAATATAAATTACAATTAACTTATAAGAAGTAAAATTTTATTCATTGTAAAACAATCGTGAAATTGTTATAATATCGTACATCCTAAACAAATATGCCTTTTATTTGTATGCGAGGAAAACAAATTTTAAATTTAGGATCCGTTACAAATCCGTAAGACGTTACCGTATTTTAATTGTTATTTTATTTTTATTTTTTTAAAAAAATAAAATTCCGTCAGAATTCCGTCATAAATGTCTGACGGAATTCTGACGGTTTTGTATTTTTTTTTAAAAAAAACATTAAGGATTTAACACTTTAAAATGTAAAACATTCTTGTTTTTTATTTTGATTCATTACTGGCAAAAAAGTTAAATCATATTAAGAATTTAAAAAGTTTAATCATATTATAAATTTCCTTAATTAAATATAAATTACAATTAACTTATAAGAAGTAAAATTTTATTCATTGTAAAACAATCGTGAAATTGTTATAATATCGTACATCCTAAACAAATATGCCTTTTATTTGTGTGCGAGGAAAACAAATTATAAATTTAGGATCCGTTACAAATCCGTAAGACGTTACCGTATTTTAATTGTTATTTTATTTTTATTTTTTAAAAAAAATAAAATTCCGTCAGAATTCCGTCATAAATGTCTGACAGAATTCTGACGGTTTTGTATTTTTTTTTAAAAAAAAAATTAAGGATTTAACACTTTAAAATGTAAAACATTCTTGTTTTTTATTTTGATTCATTACTGGCAAAAAAGTTAAATCATATTAAGAATTTAGAAAGTTTAATCATATTATAAATTTCCTTAATTAAATATAAATTACAATTAACTTATAAGAAGTAAAATTTTATTCATTGGAAAACAATCGTGAAATTGTTATAATATCGTACATCCTAAACAAATATGCCTTTTATTTGTGTGCGAGGAAAACAAATTATAAATTTAGGATCCCTTACAAATCCGTAAGACGTTACCGTATTTTAATTGTTATTTTATTTTTATTTTTTTTAAAAAATAAAATTCCGTCAGAATTCCGTCATAAATGTCTGACGGAATTCTGACGGTTTTGTATTTTTTTTTAAAAAAAAATTAAGGATTTATCACTTTAAAATGTAAAACATTCTTGTTTTTTATTTTGATTCATTACTGGCAAAAAAGTTAAATCATATTAAGAATTTAGAAAGTTTAATCATATTATAAATTTCCTTAATTAAATATAAATTACAATTAACTTATAAGAAGTAAAATTTTATTCATTGGAAAACAATCGTGAAATTGTTATAATATCGTACATCCTAAACAATTATGCCTTTTATTTGTGTGCGAGGAAAACAAATTATAAATTTAGGATCCGTTACAAATCCGTAAGACGTTACCGTATTTTAATTGTTATTTTATTTTTATTTTTAAAAAAAAATAAAATTCCGTCAGAATTCCGTCATAAATGTCTGACGGAATTCAGACAGTTTTGTATTTTTTTTTTTTAAAAAATTAAGGATTTAACACTTTAAAATGTAAAACATTCTTGTTTTTTATTTTGATTCATTACTGGCAAAAAAGTTAAATCATATTAAGAATTTAGAAAGTTTAATCATATTATAAATTTCCTTAATTAAATATAAATTACAATTAACTTATAAGAAGTAAAATTTTATTCATTGTAAAACAATCGTGAAATTGTTATAATATCGTACATCCTAAACAAATATGCATTTTATTTGTATGCGAGGAAAACAAATTTTAAATTTAGGATCCGTTACAAATCCGTAAGACGTTACCGTATTTTAATTGTTATTTTATTTTTATTTTTTTTAAAAAATAAAATTCCGTCAGAATTCCGTCATAAATGTCTGACGGAATTCTGACGGTTTTGTATTTTTTTTTATAAAAAACATTAAGGATTTAACACTTTAAAATGTAAAACATTCTTGTTTTTTATTTTGATTCATTACTGGCAAAAAAGTTAAATCATATTAAGAATTTAAAAAGTTTAATCATATTATAAATTTCCTTAATTAAATATAAATTACAATTAACTTATAAGAAGTAAAATTTTATTCATTGTAAAACAATCGTGAAATTGTTATAATATCGTACATCCTAAACAAATATGCCTTTTATTTGTGTGCGAGGAAAACAAATTATAAATTTAGGATCCGTTACAAATCCGTAAGACGTTACCGTATTTTAATTGTTATTTTATTTTTATTTTTTAAAAAAAATAAAATTCCGTCAGAATTCCGTCATAAATGTCTGACGGAATTCTGACGGTTTTGTATTTTTTTTTAAAAAAAAAATTAAGGATTTAACACTTTAAAATGTAAAACATTCTTGTTTTTTATTTTGATTCATTACTGGCAAAAAAGTTAAATCATATTAAGAATTTAGAAAGTTTAATCATATTATAAATTTCCTTAATTAAATATAAATTACAATTAACTTATAAGAAGTAAAATTTTATTCATTGGAAAACAATCGTGAAATTGTTATAATATCGTACATCCTAAACAAATATGCCTTTTATTTGTGTGCGAGGAAAACAAATTATAAATTTAGGATCCCTTACAAATCCGTAAGACGTTACCGTATTTTAATTGTTATTTTATTTTTATTTTTTTTAAAAAATAAAATTCCGTCAGAATTCCGTCATAAATGTCTGACGGAATTCTGACGGTTTTGTATTTTTTTTTAAAAAAAACATTAAGGATTTAACACTTTAAAATGTAAAACATTCTTGTTTTTTATTTTGATTCATTACTGGCAAAAAAGTTAAATCATATTAAGAATTTAGAAAGTTTAATCATATTATAAATTTCCTTAATTAAATATAAATTACAATTAACTTATAAGAAGTAAAATTTTATTCATTGTAAAACAATCGTGAAATTGTTATAATATCGTACATCCTAAACAAATATGCCTTTTATTTGTGTGCGAAGAAAACAAATTATAAATTTAGGATCCGTTACAAATCCGTAAGACGTTACCGTATTTTAATTGTTATTTTATTTTTATTTTTAAAAAAAAATAAAATTCCGTCAGAATTCCGTCATAAATGTCTGACGGAATTCTGACGGTTTTGTATTTTTTTTTAAAAAAAAAATTAAGGATTTAACACTTTAAAATGTAAAACATTCTTGTTTTTTATTTTGATTCATTACTGGCAAAAAAGTTAAATCATATTAAGAATTTAGAAAGTTTAATCATATTATAAATTTCCTTAATTAAATATAAATTACAATTAACTTATAAGAAGTAAAATTTTATTCATTGGAAAACAATCGTGAAATTGTTATAATATCGTACATCCTAAACAAATATGCCTTTTATTTGTGTGCGAGGAAAACAAATTATAAATTTAGGATCCCTTACAAATCCGTAAGACGTTACCGTATTTTAATTGTTATTTTATTTTTATTTTTTTAAAAAAATAAAATTCCGTCAGAATTCCGTCATAAATGTCTGACGGAATTCTGACGGTTTTGTATTTTTTTTAAAAAAAAACATTAAGGATTTAACACTTTAAAATGTAAAACATTCTTGTTTTTTATTTTGATTCATTACTGGCAAAAAAGTTAAATCATATTAAGAATTTAGAAAGTTTAATCATATTATAAATTTCCTTAATTAAATATAAATTACAATTAACTTATAAGAAGTAAAATTTTATTCATTGTAAAACAATCGTGAAATTGTTATAATATCGTACATCCTAAACAAATATGCCTTTTATTTGTGTGCGAGGAAAACAAATTATAAATTTAGGATCCGTTACAAATCCGTAAGACGTTACCGTATTTTAATTGTTATTTTATTTTTATTTTTAAAAAAAAATAAAATTCCGTCAGAATTCCGTCATAAATGTCTGACGGAATTCAGACGGTTTTGTATTTTTTTTTTTTAAAAAATTAAGGATTTAACACTTTAAAATGTAAAACATTCTTGTTTTTTATTTTGATTCATTACTGGCAAAAAAGTTAAATCATATTAAGAATTTAGAAAGTTTAATCATATTATAAATTTCCTTAATTAAATATAAATTACAATTAACTTATAAGAAGTAAAATTTTATTCATTGTAAAACAATCGTGAAATTGTTATAATATCGTACATCCTAAACAAATATGCCTTTTATTTGTATGCGAGGAAAACAAATTTTAAATTTAGGATCCGTTACAAATCCGTAAGACGTTACCGTATTTTAATTGTTATTTTATTTTTATTTTTTTTAAAAAATAAAATTCCGTCAGAATTCCGTCATAAATGTCTGACGGAATTCTGACGGTTTTGTATTTTTTTTTATAAAAAACATTAAGGATTTAACACTTTAAAATGTAAAACATTCTTGTTTTTTATTTTGATTCATTACTGGCAAAAAAGTTAAATCATATTAAGAATTTAAAAAGTTTAATCATATTATAAATTTCCTTAATTAAATATAAATTACAATTAACTTATAAGAAGTAAAATTTTATTCATTGTAAAACAATCGTGAAATTGTTATAATATCGTACATCCTAAACAAATATGCCTTTTATTTGTGTGCGAGGAAAACAAATTATAAATTTAGGATCCGTTACAAATCCGTAAGACGTTACCGTATTTTAATTGTTATTTTATTTTTATTTTTTAAAAAAAATAAAATTCCGTCAGAATTCCGTCATAAATGTCTGACGGAATTCTGACGGTTTTGTATTTTTTTTTAAAAAAAAAATTAAGGATTTAACACTTTAAAATGTAAAACATTCTTGTTTTTTATTTTGATTCATTACTGGCAAAAAAGTTAAATCATATTAAGAATTTAGAAAGTTTAATCATATTATAAATTTCCTTAATTAAATATAAATTACAATTAACTTATAAGAAGTAAAATTTTATTCATTGGAAAACAATCGTGAAATTGTTATAATATCGTACATCCTAAACAAATATGCCTTTTATTTGTGTGCGAGGAAAACAAATAATAAATTTAGGATCCCTTACAAATCCGTAAGACGTTACCGTATTTTAATTGTTATTTTATTTTTATTTTTTTTAAAAAATAAAATTCCGTCAGAATTCCGTCATAAATGTCTGACGGAATTCTGACGGTTTTGTATTTTTTTTTAAAAAAAACATTAAGGATTTAACACTTTAAAATGTAAAACATTCTTGTTTTTTATTTTGATTCATTACTGGCAAAAAAGTTAAATCATATTAAGAATTTAGAAAGTTTAATCATATTATAAATTTCCTTAATTAAATATATATTACAATTAACTTATAAGAAGTAAAATTTTATTCATTGTAAAACAATCGTGAAATTGTTATAATATCGTACATCCTAAACAAATATGCCTTTTATTTGTGTGCGAGGAAAACAAATTATAAATTTAGGATCCCTTACAAATCCGTAAGACGTTACCGTATTTTAATTGTTATTTTATTTTTATTTTTTTTAAAAAATAAAATTCCGTCAGAATTCCGTCATAAATGTCTGACGGAATTCTGACGGTTTTGTATTTTTTTTAAAAAAAAACATTAAGGATTTAACACTTTAAAATGTAAAACATTCTTGTTTTTTATTTTGATTCATTACTGGCAAAAAAGTTAAATCATATTAAGAATTTAGAAAGTTTAATCATATTATAAATTTCCTTAATTAAATATAAATTACAATTAACTTATAAGAAGTAAAATTTTATTCATTGTAAAACAATCGTGAAATTGTTATAATATCGTACATCCTAAACAAATATGCCTTTTATTTGTGTGCGAGGAAAACAAATTATAAATTTAGGATCCGTTACAAATCCGTAAGACGTTACCGTATTTTAATTGTTATTTTATTTTTATTTTTAAAAAAAAATAAAATTCCGTCAGAATTCCGTCATAAATGTCTGACGGAATTCAGACGGTTTTGTATTTTTTTTTTTTTAAAAATTAAGGATTTAACACTTTAAAATGTAAAACATTCTTGTTTTTTATTTTGATTCATTACTGGCAAAAAAGTTAAATCATATTAAGAATTTAGAAAGTTTAATCATATTATAAATTTCCTTAATTAAATATAAATTACAATTAACTTATAAGAAGTAAAATTTTATTCATTGTAAAACAATCGTGAAATTGTTATAATATCGTACATCCTAAACAAATATGCCTTTTATTTGTATGCGAGGAAAACAAATTTTAAATTTAGGATCCGTTACAAATCCGTAAGACGTTACCGTATTTTAATTGTTATTTTATTTTTATTTTTTTTAAAAAATAAAATTCCGTCAGAATTCCGTCATAAATGTCTGACGGAATTCTGACGGTTTTGTATTTTTTTTTATAAAAAACATTAAGGATTTAACACTTTAAAATGTAAAACATTCTTGTTTTTTATTTTGATTCATTACTGGCAAAAAAGTTAAATCATATTAAGAATTTAGAAAGTTTAATCATATTATAAATTTCCTTAATTAAATATAAATTACAATTAACTTATAAGAAGTAAAATTTTATTCATTGGAAAACAATCGTGAAATTGTTATAATATCGTACATCCTAAACAAATATGCCTTTTATTTGTGTGCGAGGAAAACAAATTATAAATTTAGGATCCCTTACAAATCCGTAAGACGTTACCGTATTTTAATTGTTATTTTATTTTTATTTTTTTTAAAAAATAAAATTCCGTCAGAATTCCGTCATAAATGTCTGACGGAATTCAGACGGTTTTGTATTTTTTTTTTAAAAAAAATTAAGGATTTAACACTTTAAAATGTAAAACATTCTTGTTTTTTATTTTGATTCATTACTGGCAAAAAAGTTAAATCATATTAAGAATTTAGAAAGTTTAATCATATTATAAATTTCCTTAATTAAATATAAATTACAATTAACTTATAAGAAGTAAAATTTTATTCATTGTAAAACAATCGTGAAATTGTTATAATATCGTACATCCTAAACAAATATGCCTTTTATTTGTGTGCGAGGAAAACAAATTATAAATTTAGGATCCGTTACAAATCCGTAAGACGTTACCGTATTTTAATTGTTATTTTATTTTTATTTTTTTAAAAAAATAAAATTCCGTCAGAATTCCGTCATAAATGTCTGACGGAATTCTGACGGTTTTGTATTTTTTTTTAAAAAAAAAATTAAGGATTTAACACTTTAAAATGTAAAACATTCTTGTTTTTTATTTTGATTCATTACTGGCAAAAAAGTTAAATCATATTAAGAATTTAGAAAGTTTAATCATATTATAAATTTCCTTAATTAAATATAAATTACAATTAACTTATAAGAAGTAAAATTTTATTCATTGTAAAACAATCGTGAAATTGTTATAATATCGTACATCCTAAACAAATATGCCTTTTATTTGTGTGCGAGGAAAACAAATTATAAATTTAGGATCCGTTACAAATCCGTAAGACGTTACCGTATTTTAATTGTTATTTTATTTTTATTTTTTTAAAAAAATAAAATTCTGTCAGAATTCCGTCATAAATGTCTGACGGAATTCTGACGGTTTTGTATTTTTTTTTAAAAAAAAAATTAAGGATTTAACACTTTAAAATGTAAAACATTCTTGTTTTTTATTTTGATTCATTACTGGCAAAAAAGTTAAATCATATTAAGAATTTAGAAAGTTTAATCATATTATAAATTTCCTTAATTAAATATAAATTACAATTAACTTATAAGAAGTAAAATTTTATTCATTGTAAAACAATCGTGAAATTGTTATAATATCGTACATCCTAAACAAATATGCCTTTTATTTGTGTGCGAGGAAAACAAATTATAAATTTAGGATCCGTTACAAATCCGTAAGACGTTACCGTATTTTAATTGTTATTTTATTTTTATTTTTTTAAAAAAATAAAATTCCGTCAGAATTCCGTCATAAATGTCTGACGGAATTCTGACGGTTTTGTATTTTTTTATAAAAAAAAAATTAAGGATTTAACACTTTAAAATGTAAAACATTCTTGTTTTTTATTTTGATTCATTACTGGCAAAAAAGTTAAATCATATTAAGAATTTAGAAAGTTTAATCATATTATAAATTTCCTTAATTAAATATAAATTACAATTAACTTATAAGAAGTAAAATTTTATTCATTGGAAAACAATCGTGAAATTGTTATAATATCGTACATCCTAAACAAATATGCCTTTTATTTGTGTGCGAGGAAAACAAATTATAAATTTAGGATCCCTTACAAATCCGTAAGACGTTACCGTATTTTAATTGTTATTTTATTTTTATTTTTTTTAAAAAATAAAATTCCGTCAGAATTCCGTCATAAATGTCTGACGGAATTCTGACGGTTTTGTATTTTTTTAAAAAAAAAACATTAAGGATTTAACACTTTAAAATGTAAAACATTCTTGTTTTTTATTTTGATTCATTACTGGCAAAAAAGTTAAATCATATTAAGAATTTAGAAAGTTTAATCATATTATAAATTTTCTTAATTAAATATAAATTACAATTAACTTATAAGAAGTAAAATTTTATTCATTGGAAAACAATCGTGAAATTGTTATAATATCGTACATCCTAAACAAATATGCCTTTTATTTGTGTGCGAGGAAAACAAATTATAAATTTAGGATCCCTTACAAATCCGTAAGACGTTACCGTATTTTAATTGTTATTTTATTTTTATTTTTTTTAAAAAATAAAATTCCGTCAGAATTCCGTCATAAATGTCTGACGGAATTCAGACGGTTTTGTATTTTTTTTTAAAAAAAAATTAAGGATTTAACACTTTAAAATGTAAAACATTCTTGTTTTTTATTTTGATTCATTACTGGCAAAAAAGTTAAATCATATTAAGAATTTAGAAAGTTTAATCATATTATAAATTTCCTTAATTAAATATAAATTACAATTAACTTATAAGAAGTAAAATTTTATTCATTGTAAAACAATCGTGAAATTGTTATAATATCGTACATCCTAAACAAATATGCCTTTTATTTGTGTGCGAGGAAAACAAATTATAAATTTAGGATCCGTTACAAATCCGTAAGACGTTACCGTATTTTAATTGTTATTTTATTTTTATTTTTTTAAAAAAATAAAATTCCGTCAGAATTCCGTCATAAATGTCTGACGGAATTCTGACGGTTTTGTATTTTTTTTTTAAAAAAAAATTAAGGATTTAACACTTTAAAATGTAAAACATTCTTGTTTTTTATTTTGATTCATTACTGGCAAAAAAGTTAAATCATATTAAGAATTTAGAAAGTTTAATCATATTATAAATTTCCTTAATTAAATATAAATTACAATTAACTTATAAGAAGTAAAATTTTATTCATTGTAAAACAATCGTGAAATTGTTATAATATCGTACATCCTAAACAAATATGCCTTTTATTTGTGTGCGAGGAAAACAAATTATAAATTTAGGATCCGTTACAAATCCGTAAGACGTTACCGTATTTTAATTGTTATTTTATTTTTATTTTTTTAAAAAAATAAAATTCCGTCAGAATTCCGTCATAAATGTCTGACGGAATTCTGACGGTTTTGTATTTTTTTATAAAAAAAAAATTAAGGATTTAACACTTTAAAATGTAAAACATTCTTGTTTTTTATTTTGATTCATTACTGGCAAAAAAGTTAAATCATATTAAGAATTTAGAAAGTTTAATCATATTATAAATTTCCTTAATTAAATATAAATTACAATTAACTTATAAGAAGTAAAATTTTATTCATTGGAAAACAATCGTGAAATTGTTATAATATCGTACATCCTAAACAAATATGCCTTTTATTTGTGTGCGAGGAAAACAAATTATAAATTTAGGATCCGTTACAAATCCGTAAGACGTTACCGTATTTTAATTGTTATTTTATTTTTATTTTTTTTAAAAAATAAAATTCCGTCAGAATTCCGTCATAAATGTCTGACGGAATTCTGACGGTTTTGTATTTTTTTTAAAAAAAAACATTAAGGATTTAACACTTTAAAATGTAAAACATTCTTGTTTTTTATTTTGATTCATTACTGGCAAAAAAGTTAAATCATATTAAGAATTTAGAAAGTTTAATCATATTATAAATTTTCTTAATTAAATATAAATTACAATTAACTTATAAGAAGTAAAATTTTATTCATTGGAAAACAATCGTGAAATTGTTATAATATCGTACATCCTAAACAAATATGCCTTTTATTTGTGTGCGAGGAAAACAAATTATAAATTTAGGATCCGTTACAAATCCGTAAGACGTTACCGTATTTTAATTGTTATTTTATTTTTATTTTTTTAAAAAAATAAAATTCTGTCAGAATTCCGTCATAAATGTCTGACGGAATTCTGACGGTTTTGTATTTTTTTTTAAAAAAAAAATTAAGGATTTAACACTTTAAAATGTAAAACATTCTTGTTTTTTATTTTGATTCATTACTGGCAAAAAAGTTAAATCATATTAAGAATTTAGAAAGTTTAATCATATTATAAATTTCCTTAATTAAATATAAATTACAATTAACTTATAAGAAGTAAAATTTTATTCATTGTAAAACAATCGTGAAATTGTTATAATATCGTACATCCTAAACAAATATGCCTTTTATTTGTGTGCGAGGAAAACAAATTATAAATTTAGGATCCGTTACAAATCCGTAAGACGTTACCGTATTTTAATTGTTATTTTATTTTTATTTTTTTAAAAAAATAAAATTCCGTCAGAATTCCGTCATAAATGTCTGACGGAATTCTGACGGTTTTGTATTTTTTTATAAAAAAAAAATTAAGGATTTAACACTTTAAAATGTAAAACATTCTTGTTTTTTATTTTGATTCATTACTGGCAAAAAAGTTAAATCATATTAAGAATTTAGAAAGTTTAATCATATTATAAATTTCCTTAATTAAATATAAATTACAATTAACTTATAAGAAGTAAAATTTTATTCATTGGAAAACAATCGTGAAATTGTTATAATATCGTACATCCTAAACAAATATGCCTTTTATTTGTGTGCGAGGAAAACAAATTATAAATTTAGGATCCCTTACAAATCCGTAAGACGTTACCGTATTTTAATTGTTATTTTATTTTTATTTTTTTTAAAAAATAAAATTCCGTCAGAATTCCGTCATAAATGTCTGACGGAATTCTGACGGTTTTGTATTTTTTTTAAAAAAAAACATTAAGGATTTAACACTTTAAAATGTAAAACATTCTTGTTTTTTATTTTGATTCATTACTGGCAAAAAAGTTAAATCATATTAAGAATTTAGAAAGTTTAATCATATTATAAATTTTCTTAATTAAATATAAATTACAATTAACTTATAAGAAGTAAAATTTTATTCATTGGAAAACAATCGTGAAATTGTTATAATATCGTACATCCTAAACAAATATGCCTTTTATTTGTGTGCGAGGAAAACAAATTATAAATTTAGGATCCCTTACAAATCCGTAAGACGTTACCGTATTTTAATTGTTATTTTATTTTTATTTTTTTTAAAAAATAAAATTCCGTCAGAATTCCGTCATAAATGTCTGACGGAATTCAGACGGTTTTGTATTTTTTTTTTAAAAAAAATTAAGGATTTAACACTTTAAAATGTAAAACATTCTTGTTTTTTATTTTGATTCATTACTGGCAAAAAAGTTAAATCATATTAAGAATTTAGAAAGTTTAATCATATTATAAATTTCCTTAATTAAATATAAATTACAATTAACTTATAAGAAGTAAAATTTTATTCATTGTAAAACAATCGTGAAATTGTTATAATATCGTACATCCTAAACAAATATGCCTTTTATTTGTGTGCGAGGAAAACAAATTATAAATTTAGGATCCGTTACAAATCCGTAAGACGTTACCGTATTTTAATTGTTATTTTATTTTTATTTTTTTAAAAAAATAAAATTCCGTCAGAATTCCGTCATAAATGTCTGACGGAATTCTGACGGTTTTGTATTTTTTTTTAAAAAAAAAATTAAGGATTTAACACTTTAAAATGTAAAACATTCTTGTTTTTTATTTTGATTCATTACTGGCAAAAAAGTTAAATCATATTAAGAATTTAGAAAGTTTAATCATATTATAAATTTCCTTAATTAAATATAAATTACAATTAACTTATAAGAAGTAAAATTTTATTCATTGTAAAACAATCGTGAAATTGTTATAATATCGTACATCCTAAACAAATATGCCTTTTATTTGTGTGCGAGGAAAACAAATTATAAATTTAGGATCCGTTACAAATCCGTAAGACGTTACCGTATTTTAATTGTTATTTTATTTTTATTTTTTTAAAAAAATAAAATTCCGTCAGAATTCCGTCATAAATGTCTGACGGAATTCTGACGGTTTTGTATTTTTTTATAAAAAAAAAATTAAGGATTTAACACTTTAAAATGTAAAACATTCTTGTTTTTTATTTTGATTCATTACTGGCAAAAAAGTTAAATCATATTAAGAATTTAGAAAGTTTAATCATATTATAAATTTCCTTAATTAAATATAAATTACAATTAACTTATAAGAAGTAAAATTTTATTCATTGTAAAACAATCGTGAAATTGTTATAATATCGTACATCCTAAACAAATATGCCTTTTATTTGTGTGCGAGGAAAACAAATTATAAATTTAGGATCCGTTACAAATCCGTAAGACGTTACCGTATTTTAATTGTTATTTTATTTTTATTTTTTTAAAAAAATAAAATTCCGTCAGAATTCCGTCATAAATGTCTGACGGAATTCTGACGGTTTTGTATTTTTTTTTAAAAAAAAAATTAAGGATTTAACACTTTAAAATGTAAAACATTCTTGTTTTTTATTTTGATTCATTACTGGCAAAAAAGTTAAATCATATTAAGAATTTAGAAAGTTTAATCATATTATAAATTTCCTTAATTAAATATAAATTACAATTAACTTATAAGAAGTAAAATTTTATTCATTGGAAAACAATCGTGAAATTGTTATAATATCGTACATCCTAAACAAATATGCCTTTTATTTGTGTGCGAGGAAAACAAATTATAAATTTAGGATCCCTTACAAATCCGTAAGACGTTACCGTATTTTAATTGTTATTTTATTTTTATTTTTTTAAAAAAATAAAATTCCGTCAGAATTCCGTCATAAATGTCTGACGGAATTCTGACGGTTTTGTATTTTTTTTTAAAAAAAACATTAAGGATTTAACACTTTAAAATGTAAAACATTCTTGTTTTTTATTTTGATTCATTACTGGCAAAAAAGTTAAATCATATTAAGAATTTAGAAAGTTTAATCATATTATAAATTTCCTTAATTAAATATAAATTACAATTAACTTATAAGAAGTAAAATTTTATTCATTGTAAAACAATCGTGAAATTGTTATAATATCGTACATCCTAAACAAATATGCCTTTTATTTGTGTGCGAGGAAAACAAATTATAAATTTAGGATCCGTTACAAATCCGTAAGACGTTACCGTATTTTAATTGTTATTTTATTTTTATTTTTTTAAAAAAATAAAATTCCGTCAGAATTCCGTCATAAATGTCTGACGGAATTCTGACGGTTTTGTATTTTTTTTAAAAAAAAAATTAAGGATTTAACACTTTAAAATGTAAAACATTCTTGTTTTTTATTTTGATTCATTACTGGCAAAAAAGTTAAATCATATTAAGAATTTAGAAAGTTTAATCATATTATAAATTTCCTTAATTAAATATAAATTACAATTAACTTATAAGAAGTAAAATTTTATTCATTGGAAAACAATCGTGAAATTGTTATAATATCGTACATCCTAAACAATTATGCCTTTTATTTGTGTGCGAGGAAAACAAATTATAAATTTAGGATCCGTTACAAATCCGTAAGACGTTACCGTATTTTAATTGTTATTTTATTTTTATTTTTTTAAAAAAATAAAATTCCGTCAGAATTCCGTCATAAATGTCTGACGGAATTCTGACGGTTTTGTATTTTTTTTAAAAAAAAAAATTAAGGATTTAACACTTTAAAATGTTAAGCATTCTTGACTTTTATTTTGATTCACTAATGGAGAAAGGTTAAATTCAAAACTATAATGAATTTAGAAAGGTGAATGATATTATAAATTTCCATAAATACATATAAATTACAATCAACTTATTTTTTAAATTGTTTAAGATTTGAAATTCAAATCATTGGAAACAATTTCATTTCATTTTTTTCATCAAGGGGATTATTAATTGATCACAAAAAAGTTGTAAATCCATATTATTCCATATTAAATTATAGCTGGTACATTGTTATAAAATCATCGACGGTAAAATATTACACATAACAATATTATACGGATAAACTCGAACAATGGATAGTCGGAAAATATTAAAATCATCGACGTGGGATGTTTATTCATCATCATCTGAGTCTGGAGCTGTTTCATATTCGTACCCAGTTGTTCCGTCATGTTCATCATCAATCGTAGATACTGCCGGTGAATGGTACTCAGCAATCATCGAATTAGGACCGATTATCTGTTTAAAAAATGAATTTAATTAGGTAATTAAGATTTCATAGAAAATTGCCAATAAACTTATAATATACATGTACCTTAACAATGTTCCGCTCTATGATGTTAAGGTACATTGAGTTCCTGTTAAAACGGCCAACGGTAACATTCTTTAGGATGACCACCGCACCTACAGAAGTGGTTAGTCTGTACTCCTCATTCTTGAAGATGTTATGGTGCATGGTTCCCTCGATTTTTCCTGAAGGATCTTTAAAGGTTACTAGCAGATCTCCCTGGTCATTGGGGGTTAAACTAGAAACCATAGCGACAATCTGATAATGAAATAGAATATACTTGTGAGATAAATTTTATGTCTACGTGTTAATAAAAAAGGGCGAAAACGTAAACCTTTTTCACTTTCACAAATTGTGAATGCGGACATTGAATTTCTGCAAGCTGGGTCCAGAATGGTGTGCTCCTATTGTTATAAGAACCTACATGTATGAATGATTGATTTAGTATTTCTCAGCTACAATCATTATTGTAAAAGTAAACCTACATATATACCTTCACGGAGTATGTAATCGATAGTAGAAGTCCACCGAGGAGTAGTAAAATCCTGGTCGGTATGTGGTGCCTCATTAATGACCTCACGAATAAAATCTTGTGTTGGGCGTGCCTGAGAACTTTCACCTCGCATCACCTGCGCATCATGAGACCTCTTTCGAAACAGGCCACGGCGTACAACTTGGCCAGGTCCCGGTATTACGGGCGTTTGGTTTTGGGATTGTTGAGTTGGACGGAGTGAAATTGCCGGTTCAGCTTCAGTAACATTTAAGTTATCGTAAGGAGGGCTTGAAGGAACAAGAGTTGTGTTTCGAGGGTTATGAGCGGGGGCTCGGTTTTGCATATAGTAATTCCACAAATCTCTGTTTGCCATTACGCAATTGAATTTTTATGTAATATGATTTTGTGTTGAAATGTTTTTATAAAGGAATGACAAAATCAGCTAACTTATGTACAAATGATATCCGTCAGAATTCCGTCAGACAACCGTCAAGACCTCCGACATAACAACACGTCAATCCCATCGGCCAACCCAGACGATGTGTTAACCACTCAAAGTTTGCCGACATCGGATCCGTCAGAATTCCGTCAGAATTTCGTTACATAATTCTGACGACTTATCTCCGTCGGAAATCCGTCGGTCCACCTGACCAATCAATCTTTGCCGACATCAGAAAGCGTCCGCAATCCGTCAGACATCCGTCACACAATTATGCCGACAGTTTATACATATAACTTCTACTATAAATACACCTGATTGAGTGTATATCTTCTACACCTCTCCGTAACAAAAAAAAAACATGTCTTCTCCCTCTGCAAATGAAGATGGAAAAACAACATCCGATGCAAATTTTTTTTATATTCCAAAATACTCGTGGGAAACCCCTGGTGATTGCGATGAATTCACTCAAGAGATTCCAACTTACTCGTGGGAATTTGATACCTGCTCACCAATCCATAAAGAAGATTCGACATTAACAATTGTGCCTGACAGCCAGTGGTCGCCAAACATCCACCACGCCAATCCTATCGAAGGCGAGCAACCATGTCAATTGATGGAAAACTCAGATACTTACAGTGGAAGTACTTCAAACGTATGTGAGGATCATTACCATGATTATGAATTCGCTCAAAGCCCAGAACAACCAAACTTAAATTTAGATGTTGATGCAATAAAACGTGATTTGTGCGACGGATTTATAGATTCTCCACCAAAGGATCATTACGTTCATGATTTCGAGTTCGCCCAAAGTCCAGAGAAGCCTAACATAAATCTAGATGTTGATGCAATCAAACGCGAATTGTGTGACGGATTTGTAGATTCTCCAGAAAAGAAGAAAAAGGGAAAGAACATCAGTAAATGGTTCTAAGAAAAGAAGAAAAAGGGAAAGAACATCCCTAAAGTGGAAACCGACATAAGATTTTCAAATGCGGAGTTTATTATGTAGTTGTACCATAACCGTTGTGTGTTTAATATTTGCAAGGATTTCGTGTACCTTTTTAAGAATGTGTTCTAAATTTTATGTTTCATTATATGTAATGTTTTATTGGAGTTGCAATACCAATAATATATATATTATTAAATAATTCGGAACACACAAATGTGAGAGAAGAACATAAAAAACCTAACAGTTATTCCCAAATTACTATTCTGAATCTTCGGAGGGACCTTCACTAGGGATGGAGTCTGAATCGTCGTCAAATTCCCCTAGTGTTTCCTCTTCGTCCGAATGCACTAGATCATCCCCGACATGTGTGACATCAACGACAAGGTCAATGTTATCCATCTCCTCAACAGGTGACATTGGTACACTTCTCGATGGTTGTAGAGCATCATGTTCTGGAACTCCATAGATTTTTCCTCTTGGGTTAATTGGAGTTACTGTGATCCACGGATCTGTACGGTAGGTAACTCGAGGATATGGCATGTAGCAAACCTATTAATAATTAGGTGATATTGTTAATATACATGAACAAGAAACCTTAACTATGAGTACATATGTAAACATATTAGTGTATTAATACCTGGTCTGCTTGAGAAGCAAGGATAAATGGATCATAATACGGTAGTTTTCGGCTTGAATTTATCGAAATAACACCAAGAGGGTCAACTCGAACCCCTCGACCATTGCATGGATCATACCAATCACACATAAACACAATGCACCTCAAGTTCAACATTCCTGGATAGCGGATTTCCAAGATTTCTTTTAAAATCCCATAGTACATGGTATCGCCGGAATTTGCCGAAATACCATAGTCCGCAGTTGACGTTTCACGTCCTTCCTTGCGGATCCTGAACGAATATCCCCTAGTACAAAACTGGGGATATGAAGTGGCGGTGCTGCGTAAACCATGGACAAACTCCAGTAACCATGTCGGGATGGGATGAGCACGTGCTATACAATCGGAAACCTAAAAATGATAATAGTAAGATATAAGTAACATATGAACGTGACAACATCGCAAAGTAAGAGTAAGTAATTATAGTAAACTTACATAACATTTCAACCACCTCTCAAATTCTTCGTCTTTCAAGACAGCAAGTTCGGCATCTGTCTTATCGCGATGGTATTCACGTGCGAGAGACATGTATATCCTGTAACATAACAGTCGTTAGTAGATGAAGTAAAATAATTCTATAAATTTAGTATGATAACTGATATATATATACCTTTCGTACTCCAAAATTTCATCACAGTTTCTTAGGATATATGTATGCAAATGGGTGACCTCTTGTGGTGATAGTCTGCGTTTCTTTGCTTTTCCACTTGGTCGACCAACTTGGGAAAACAACTCGGGAACTACCACGTCATAGACTGCTTTCTCACCTCTATCATCATGTCGGGGAGGCCGTCTCGCCTTAGTACTAACTCCCGGTGGAAAGTAATTTTCGGAAAATTGTGAGACTTCCTCGTTTATGCTTTGTGCGACAATTGATCCCTCAACCTTGCTCAAATTTTTAACCTTTTTCTTAAGGTGGAACATGTACCGCTCGAACGGATACATCCATCGGTATTGAACAGGGCCTCCTAAGGCTGCTTCGCGGGGGAGGTGAATAGCAAGATGTTCCATAACATCAAAAAAAGACGGTGGAAATATCTTCTCAAGATTACAAAGGAGAACCGGGATATTGGCCTCCAAGTTACGTATCCCGTGTGTGGTAAGCGTTCTTGAACATAAATCTCGGAAGAATGCACCAACTCCTAAAAAAAAAAATTAAACAAGTTAGTACATATATAATACTATTATGGTTGTAAGAAAATAATGGGAGTAAGAAATATACCTCCAATAGATTGGTGGATAGGTTGTGGAAGAAGATATGCAAATACAAATGGAAGAAGACGTTGCATCACGACATGACAATCATGACTCTTCATCCCTATAAACTTGTCTTCCGTAGAATCCACGCAATTACGTAGATTAGATGCGTAGCCGTCTAGAAATTTTACAAATTTTTTGAACCATTGAAAAAATACTTCTTTCTGCCCTGCGTCTAACCGGAAAGCAGGCATCGGCAATCTACCGTTCTTTACATGAAGAGATGGCCTCGAACAAATTGATGGCAAGTCTAATCTAGAATTCCAGTTATCTTTTGTCTTTCCTGGTACGTTTAATACGGTGTTCATGATGTTATCAAAGAAAATTTTTTCCACATGCATGACATCTAGATTATGCCGAAGTAGATGGTCTTTCCAGTAAGGCAAATCCCAGAAAATACTCTTCTTGTGCCAATTGTGATATTCCCCACAACCGTCAACGGGGTAATGGCCATTACCCCCACATTCCGGAGTTCGCTCTGCACCAAAATCTCGTAACTGTTCCAACATGCTGCGACCATCTATCTCAGGAGGTGGACCATGAAACACTCGTACATCCGTCTTGAACTGTCGTTTAGACTTACGATATGGATGATTGGGCGGCAAAAAACACCTATGGCAATCAAACCATGAAGTCTTCCTGCCGTGCTGCAATTGGAAAGCTGAAGTATTGTCTTGGCAATAAGGACATGCCAATCGTCCATGCGTTGACCATCCAGATAACATACCGTACGCCGGAAAATCGCTTATGGTCCACATAAGAACCGCACGTATGGTGAAATTCTGCTTCACTGAAATATCATAAGCCACAACACCATGCTCCCATAACATCTGCAACTCATAGATCAATGGTTGGAGGAATATATCGAGCGACCGTCTTGGATGATCTGGCCCGGGAACTAGAATTGAGAGAAACAAGAACTCTCGTCGCATGCACATAGATGGAGGCAAATTGTAAGGTGTCACGATGACCGGCCACAACGAATATTTTCTTCCATGCTTGCCAAACGGGTTGAAACCATCAGTGGATAAGCCTAAGTATACATTCCGTCGTTCACAAAAAAAATCTGGATATACTGCTTGGAAGTGTTTCCACGCTTCCGCGTCAGAAGGATGCGTGATATCTCCATCTTGTCTATGCTCTGCATGCCATCTCATAGAGTTAGCTGTGCGTTCAGATTCGTACAGCCTCTTCAACCTCTCCGTTAAGGGTAAATACCACATCCGTTTGAAGGGAATCTTCACCCTCCCACTTGTGTCCTGGAACCGTGGTTTGTTGCAAAATTTACATTTATTTTGGTTCTCGTCTTCTCTCCAGTATATCATACAGTTGTCGATGCACACATCAATAACCTGGTAGGACAAACCAAGACCGGCAACAAGTTTTTGGATCTCGCAGTATGATGCAGGGGCCATATTATCCTCTGGCAAAATATCTTTCACGAACTCGGCGAATGCATCAACACAATCTTCGGACAAATTGTAATTAGTCTTTATGTTCATCATCCTTGTAGCAGAAGATAGCGGTGAATGACCATCCCTACAACCGCTGTATAGTGGTTGATTTGCTGCGTCTAACATATCGAAAAAACTTCGAGATTCTAAATTAGGCTCTTCAACCCTACCACCGTCATAACCACCCGACTGGAAATTATCTCTAACCATCGCAACCGTACTTACCCCAACATCTACTTCCGTACTTACCCCAACATCTACTTCCGTACTTACCCCAACATCTAATTCCGCTGTAGGTTCCCCTACGCTATCCGGAAAATAAGGTGCATTACTACTACTGCTACCATATTCATAATTCCTTTCTCCATGTAAATACCAAACCTTATATCCCGCCCTAAATCCATATCTATATAAGTGGTTCCAAACATTAGGAACATCAACACTAATTCTATTACAACAATTAGAACAAGGACATTTGATATGCTGACCTTTGTTGGCCGCCTCTTGATTTCTAGGTAACTTCATGAACTCGCAAATACCAGTAGCGTATTCAGTCGTTAATAAGTTACCCCCCTCTTGCATCATTGGCCCGTCCATCCATGACCGAAAATATGAACTCATAACTAAAAAAATTTTTTGTCGGCTATCCTCGCCGTCAGTAATTCCGTCAGTATATTCTGACGGAATACTGACGGAGTGATTTTCTGTCAGATTACCGTCAGAAATCTGTCAGAATTGACTGACGGAATTACTGACGGCTAACAATTCCGTCAGTATTGATGCTGTTTTCTTGTAGACGTATGTAGATCGTCTCCTAACTCTCACAGGATCGACGGCAAACCAGCCCGCAATCTTGCTAAACGAAACAGGAAAAACAGAGATTTCAGAACTGACTCCCTGAAATCAAACGAACACAGAGAACGGAGCTTACCTCCGAATCAGGATCTGAAACCTGATCTAGAAACAAGACAGAACTATCTTTCCAACGGTATAAGGATCATCTCCTGATTCTCTCTGGTTCGACGGGAATCCTCCCTCGAAGCAGACTGATCGCAGATTTGAATCTGTAGAAACCTCTCTCACGAAAACAACGATAACTCAGTGAATACTCAGCCTAATCACAAGCGATTTTCTTCCAAATCAAGAGGAAAGAACGGAAAACTTACCCTCCAAATTTCGCTCCAATCCGACTTGATCTCCCCTGTCGTTTGCCTCCTCCAAAACCGAGCAAAAACTACCCTCAACACCTCAACTCTCCCAAGGATCAACAAGGCTTCTCTCCCAATCGAAACCCTAGCCTCTCACTCTGATTTCTGACCCTTAACAGCACAAAAATGCAGCCAAAAACTCAGCCAAACATTTTTATACTTGAACCCTAAGTTCCCAAAACCGGCCAAACTGAAACGATCAAAACCGAAACATCTCGAACCAAAATTGGCCTGTGTCGCGCGACACAACGTCAAAATACACAAAACCTTCGCGAATCAACACGTGCCACACCGCACACAAACGACAAATCACATTTTCAGTTCACGGGCGTTAAATTAGTGACGGTGGATGGGATGCTGGCTAACGGAAGACAATAAATACCAGGCCGAGAATAATAACTACAAAATAAAATAAAAAAATATAAGACAAAGGACAAACAATACAAGACATAGGACAAAAAATACAAGACAAGGACATGAAATATAAAACAGACGTCCATCGTCCCAGAGAGAGAAAAATTGAAAGAAAGAGAGAGCAAAGCGGGAGAGAGGAGAGAGAGAGAGAGAGAGAGAGAGAGAGAGAGAGAGAGAGAGAGAGAGAGAGAGAGAGAGAGAGAGATAGAGAGACACAAGACGAGGACAAGAAATACAAAACATACGTCTATCGTCTCCGAGAAAAAAAAAGAGAAAGAGACATCAAGGAGGGAGAGAGGAGAGAGAGTACGAGAGAAAGAGAGAGAGAGAGCAAGGAGGGAGAGAGGAAAGAGGAGAGAGGAGAGAGAGAGATGTTTCATAAAATAATAGAGAAGATGATGAATAGTTGTGTGGCATTTTCGTAAATACCCAAATTCATTAAATGTTATAATGTCTTTTCGAGTGGACGTCGGTATAGATTGTGGCAGATTTGAAAAGTCCACTGGACTTATGGCAGATTTTATAATGGCAGATTTCATAATATCCCCTTTTTAAATTTTAGATATGGGGTAGGGTGGGGTAGGGCCCGGGGCGGTCGCACCTCAGGTCCCCCTAACTGAGCCGGCCTTGCGCACGTCTCGGATATGAGTTCCGATCTCTGGTGATTTTCCGATGACGCTGCATCCCCTACCTCTTGATCGATCCCGTCCGTTCGAAGCTTCATCGATGAGACCTCTCTTCATCTCTCACCGATGTGTTTGTGATATTGACCCGATGTTTGTCTCCCCGCTTCCCTTCTCCGCGATGACAAATCCAGACCGGATCTGTCTCCTCGCTTACTGTCGGTGGAAGACTCTTGCGACGATGCTTGTGAACCCTCCTCAACCTCCAGATCGTCCAGATTTTCATTATCCATCACCACCATCTCACTTTCCAATCCATCAGAATTCCTTATATGTTGCTTTGATGCCGACAAGGATCTCTACGGCACAGATCCTCACCATTAACTCGCCCCCATCTCAATCTCCAGCTACAAATCCAGCTCTGGTGGCTACAAAAGATTCTCCCTTGTCGAGATATCATGTAGACCTCTCTGGTGTTTTCCAACTCACGGCATTTCCTTTGTGGTCTCGTCTCTTTGTCTCCCTACCTCCAACGAAGGTCACACTTTTCTCCTTCACTGTCAGTTCCTTTCCAACATATGAAGGTATTGAACCTTGTCCCATATCTCAAATCGTCAAAATATTTATCTGCTTTTGAGTTTGTTAAAATCTCTTCCGAGAGAAGTTCTAAGTTTTCTGGATTTTCAAATCCTGTAATCTATTCCATTTGGGAGAAATCTCGTCAAGCCACTTACCTACGGTTGAAGAAATCATCTCGGGTAATTCTCGATGTTCTTATGATATTGACGATTTTAATGCTCCTTAGTCCTACCTCGTTCCACCGATGTCAGATTTGGGTTTACCGGTTCATCTTGACCAGAATTTGTCTACCAGTCATTACCTTCACTGCTTATAATCTAAAGCAATCGAAAAGCATTACAATCTAGCAACCACAATTAGATGTTATGTTTACTCTGTTTTTGCTCACAGATACATTGATATATTTTGTAACTTATCGGAATGACTCCGGCTTATGTTTTAGAGCTCCAAATTATAACTTATCCGACATTGAGGGTCTTGTTACTTCAAAGTCCTCCGCAAAGGAGTGTCATTTGATGTCAAACTCTTCTTATTAGAGAAATCAGTTCGCTTTCTGTAGGACCAAAATTTGGAAGGCTACGAATCAGTTATAAATTGCGATAAGAAATACGTTAAGAGAAGAAAAGAATTGCGGAGGCGAGACGAATCTCTTTCCTTAACCCTTTGAATCACCCGTAGTGCGACGAAATGACTGATTCAAGGATCCCATGATACAACCACAAATAATCGTATTCGCGCTCACTCGAATCACGGTTCTAACGAACTAAAAATATCTACGATACTCTCGAGACACGACTTATTTTTCTTGACAGAGATTGCTAGAGAAATTTTAGAGAATAAGAATTGAACAAAAATTATTGTTTAATAAGAACAAAAATTGTCTCGGAGATAATGAAAATTATTGTATATATGGAGAGCAAAATGCATTCGTGCTCTGTATCCACCATCCGAACAATCCGAGAAGTACTAATATATATAGTAGTCTTTATAGAGAATCATTCACACAAGCAAGTCAATTATATCAACTGCCATAATATAAAATTTGTATGTGTGTCATTGTTTTCTTAAAGCTTAACCATTTTTTCAAAAGAAAACAACGGCTACATTGACAAAACGTTTCCAATTGTTTTTCAATCATCAGTTTAAAAAACTATTATTTTAATGTTCATGTTTGTGTTGAATAAATTACGTTAGCACTCTAAATTATTAAAATTACACTTTGTATCAATCATAATTTTATGGGTTATTTAGGTGAATAATAGGTTTGGGGGCCTTAATTAAGTCTATGACATGCCCTAATTTAAATTTAGGTGTATAACATCCACCAAAAATATTGTGACCAAAATGCCCTTACGCACCTTTTAAATGAAAAATAATTAAAATCTCAAAAAATCTGTTTTACCATATGCCTGCAGTAAAAAAAGATTTTGAGTTGATATGATAATTTTATGGGTTATTTAGGTGAATAATAGGTTTGGGGGCCTTAATTAAGTCTATGACATGCCCTAATTTAAATTTAGGTGTATAACATCCACCAAAAATATTGTGACCAAAATGCCCTTACGCACCTTTTAAATGAAAAATAATTAAAATCTCAAAAAATCTGTTTTACCATATGCCTGCAGTAAAAAAAGATTTTGAGTTGATATGATAATCAGAAAATATATTCTTCTATTCTAGAAAAATTGTCTTTAAAGTTGTGTCATTTTTGGAAAAAGTAGATCTCTGCAAACAAAATAAAAATGGATTAGAAAAAACGTATATGTAGTTAACTATTTAATAACATTGTTGACTATCTATCTAAAATATAAAATCCTAGTTAACTATTTCAGAGCATAGTTAACTATTTCTAGAGAATAATACTTGGCGGCATTTAAACTTATAGTTGACTATTTTTAGAGCATAGTTAACTATTTCCAGAGAATAGTTGGCTATTCTACCGATTTAAACTTATAGTTAACTATTTTCATAGGATAGTTAACTATTTCCAGAGAATAGTTAGCTAATTTAAAATCAGGGCATAGTTAACTATTTCATAGAATAGTTAGCTATTCTATCGATTTAAAATCATAGTAAGCTATTTTCATGACATATTTACTTATTGAAACAAATATAGTTAACTATGTTCACAATGTAGTTATCTTTTATAATTTGCATAAGGAAAAAAAGAACATATTGTACATAGTTAACTATTATCACAACTATAATTAACTATTATAAGAAACATAGTTACCTATTATATTGATTTTCAAACATAGTTAGCTATGTTGATCTTCATCTTAATCAATGATTGAAGATTAAGTTTTGGGTTAGTGGATCAGTAGAGAGAAAGATGATTATGGTGTTTGTATCAAAAGAGTAATGAGATAAATGATGCAAAAGAAAGAAAAAATAAACGATGGAAGAGAAAGAAGAAACAACTACATGAAAAAGATGACTAGAAGAAAAGACCATAGATTAGGGTAGAAGAAGAAAGAGGAGAAGGAGTAGACGAAGCATGGAGAGAAAAATAATAAGAAAAAAAAAAGTGTCGGCTGTGAAAGAGAAGATGAGTAGACTAGGGTAAAAAACTATATTATTATTTTCATTTTTTTTTCAAAACTAAAACTTAAAAATAGATTAAGGACAAAAAGGTAATTTTAAGTAGTGTCAGATACCTAATTTCAATTTAGGTCATGTCATAGACTTAATTATTGATCATCAACCTATTATTCATGCCAATTTTCCTAATTTTATCTAACGTTTCTTTCTTTATTCTTGTTTGGAATTAATTCAAGAGATGTTTTAAGTTTTCTGTTAATCACAATTAACCACAAATACTAAAATAAATTTACCAAATTAAATTCGTATCTCAATTCCAAATTATTCGACAAGACTTATTTTATATCAATTACATCAAAATGTAATTATACGGTTTTTAAACCTTATTACTTTTCTCCATGAACCCATAGGCTCATTATTTTATTTCTCATTCACATTTTAAACCCATTTTCCATAAACCAAATTGCCTAATACAAGGCCTATTTGTTTAACCGAAAAATGGTTCCAACACTTTCCGCCTTCTAGGCCAAGAAACTTTATGAGTATCATAATCGTCTTACTATCTTGCGTAATGGTTCGTTTGGGACTTGAAGATGTAGCGAGTTTCGCGCCGGCGAGATCCGAGGTTATGATCTCCTTTTTAACGTCACAATAGCAATGCCAAGTGACCATTATACTGCTCGCACTGTTCACGGAGCTTCCTTCGACTCACTGATATATCATGGTTTTTACCCAGTTTAAGCCATGATATAAGTCCATGTTTTAGAGTCTTTTGGTGTTTTTGGTATTGTTTTAGTGTCTTTATAGGTACATGGACGATTGGAGCAGAAAAGATGTTTACTGGAGCTTTTGGAGCTTTGCGAAAAGAAGTGCCAAAAAGTTAAAGTCGGATTGGTAACCCAGAGATGGTGTCGATCGACACCATCTATGGGTGTCGATCGACACCCTGTTCGATCAAAGAAAAAGCCCAAATCCGAAGAAGTCCGTTCGAAGTCCAAAAGATCCAGATGTTTACTTTTATGTTCTGGCCGACTTTGTACCCCTATATATGTGTTTTACAGCCATTGTTTAGGCTTACGCTTTATTTTATCAATTACTTAGAGATTTTCATATTAATAAAGATGTTTGCTTCTATGATCATGTCTGAGTAATTTCCCTGTTAGGTTTAGGGTTATTCAAAAGTGTTTGATGAATTACTGGATCTGATTTCTTGTTAGGATAATATCTTTAGAAAGTTCTTCATCTTGTCTTGGGTTTATTGCTGATTTTAGATTCATGACCTGAAATCTGATCTTAGGATAATTAATAGAAACGACAGTTTGATTGATTTCCTGATCTAGACTTTGATGAACAAAATTCCTTTTCGCAAAGAAATTTGGTTTAGGGTTGTGTGAACAATTGAATTTGAACTTTAATGCTTGATTAAATTTAAAGAACTCGCAAAGAAATTTGGTTTGCTAGGATTTAATCATAGATAACTTCTGCAACGAAAGTTGATTAGTTTTATATTCGTGTTCATGTTCAAGAACTGTGTTTTAATATTCCTATCAATTGATTTATCTGCAATTCTGATTCACTGGAGATTTCCCTGTGCCTAGCGCTTTCTCTTTATTGATTTTCACAACTGTTTAATTATTTGCTTTGATTTACTTGCATTCATATCATCCTGCCTAGCTTAGTCTGAACTTATTAATCTATTGTGTTTCATTGATTCCCTGTGGATTTCGATACCTAAAGTACTGCATTGATCTCTTAATTTGAGAGAGTAGCTCTAGGTCTAATTTGAGCATTATCACTCACCATTCTCTAGCTTATGGTATGATGCTTCTTAGCTCATGTCCTCAAGCCACTTTGGTTCTTACGTCGTCTTATCTTGTTTTTGTACCGAAGTTGTTGAATATTTTCTCAATTGTTTTTGTACTAAACTTAGAGTTCTTTGAACTCATATTTATCTTTGTATTTCGTGTTACCGTTTGAATGAAATCAAGGTGTTTGAAAAAAAACATGGTTTAGGTTAGATTATTTTATCATTTACTTATTTTTAGATTAAATTTAAATCAAAAATAAACTCAGATTTTGTTCATGGCATTTAAGATTTGAGCAAGATATTTTGTGGCATTTAAGATTTGAGCAAGACATTTTATACTTCCTCTGTTCCTATAAACATGATGTTTTAGAATTTTTTCTTTGTTCTTTAAAACATATGTTTTACTTTGTCATTAATGTATTTTCTATTAATGCATTTTTTTTACAGCATGAATTAATTAATTTTATTGGTACTTATAAAAAGTTAATTGTCTTTATCAATAAACGTGGGAAAAGTAGAGAAAAAGTATGATGTTTGAGTATATGTGTTTAATGAAAAGTAAAACTTTGTCTTAATAAATTGTAGTTTTATTTTTTCTTAATTCATGTGCAAAACTTAAAACATCATGTTTTTAGGAAGAGAGGGAGTAGTATTTAAGAAGTTGATTCGAAAACTGCACCATCTAGTTACCGAAAACAGGCGAAAAAGATTCCCTCTCCGACTCTTCTACCTTTATTCATTTTTACTTGCGTTACGTAACTTCACTTTTCGGCTTCTTTTGTAAACATCACCCATATTTGGAAACGACAACTTTCCAATCTTGATGCCCAATTTCCATTTTTATATTGACTTTGGATGGTTTGAGCAATTTTCCTAAAACTTTGGTCCCCTACTTCAGTAAACAAACATCACTTCATTTCAGTAAAGTAAAACAAAAACAGAGCACTTTGTTTTAATCTAAAGTACATACCTTGATTTATTGAGCTTTTTCTTCTTCTTTTTTGGTTTTCATGTTATGATTTTGCATTCTAACTTGTTAAAAGATAATGTATTTTACTCTTTTGTTCTGATGCAGTTTTGATTAAGCATTATCGACGTGTTGTGGTCTGATTATAGGCAAATATCATCAACATCATGCATAATTACTAAAATAAATTAGAAACAATTAAAAAATTATTATGGAGTAAAACTTTTCTTCCCCATTTCCTTCACTTTTTGGTTAGTTTGTGCAATAACCAAAGAAAATATTAAAACTAACTAACCAAAATAGGTCTATGTTGCAAAATTATACCTCTTAGATCTAGGGGTTTTACTTAGTTTGTTAGTCTTTTTTTTTGGATTATTGCATGCACAGTTTCTTTTTGTAGTATTTTATTAATTTATATCAATGTTTAGTTCACTACAAGAAAACAGCATCAATACTGACGGAATTGTTAGCCGTCAGTAATTCCGTCAGTCAATTCTGACAGATTTCTGACGGTAATCTGACAGAAAATCACTCCGTCAGTATTCCGTCAGAATATACTGACGGAATTACTGACGGCGAGGATAGCCGACAGTATTCCGTCATAAATCTGTCAGTATATTCTGACGGAATACTGACGGAAATAATCGGTCATCCAATTCCGACGGTTTTAATGACGGAACACTGACGGAAATCAGATTTTTTATAGGGCTGACGGAATTCTGACGGAATTCTGACGGATCCGATGTCGGCAAACTTTGAGTGGTTAACACATCGTCTGGGTTGGCCGATGGGATTGATGTGTCGTTATGTCGGAGGTTTTGACGGTTGTCTGACGGAATTCTGACGGATTTTCATCCTACATAAGTTTTCCACTTTCTCCGGTTGTTCCTAAGATCATTAGACAAAAAAAAAAAAAAAATTTTTAGTTATGAGTTCATATTTTCGGTCATGGATGGACGGGCCAATGATGCAAGAGGGGGGTAACTTATTAACGACTGAATACGCTACTGGTATTTGCGAGTTCATGAAGTTACCTAGAAATCAAGAGGCGGCCAACAAAGGTCAGCATATCAAATGTCCTTGTTCTAATTGTTGTAATAGAATTAGTGTTGATGTTCCTAATGTTTGGAACCACTTATATAGATATGGATTTAGGGCGGGATATAAGGTTTGGTATTTACATGGAGAAAGGAATTATGAATATGGTAGCAGTAGTAGTAATGCACCTTATTTTCCGGATAGCGTAGGGGAACCTACAGCGGAATTAGATGTTGGGGTAAGTATGGAAGTAGATGTTGGGGTAAGTACGGAAGTAGATGTTGGGGTAAGTACGGTTGCGATGGTTAGAGATAATTTCCAGTCGGGTGGTTATGACGGTGGTAGGGTTGAAGAGCCTAATTTAGAATCTCGAAGTTTTTTCGATATGTTAGACGCAGCAAATCAACCACTATACAGCGGTTGTAGGGATGGTCATTCACCGCTATCTTCTGCTACAAGGATGATGAACATAAAGACTAATTACAATTTGTCCGAAGATTGTGTTGATGCATTCGCCGAGTTCGTGAAAGATATTTTGCCAGAGGATAATATGGCCCCTGCATCATACTACGAGATCCAAAAACTTGTTGCCGGTCTTGGTTTGTCCTACCAGGTTATTGATGTGTGCATCGACAACTGTATGATATACTGGAGAGAAGACGAGAACCAAAATAAATGTAAATTTTGCAACAAACCACGGTTCCAGGACACAAGTGGGAGGGTGAAGATTCCCTTCAAACGGATGTGGTATTTACCCTTAACGGAGAGGTTGAAGAGGCTGTACGAATCTGAACGCACAGCTAACTCTATGAGATGGCATGCAGAGCATAGACAAGATGGAGATATCACGCATCCTTCTGACGCGGAAGCGTGGAAACACTTCCAAGCAGTATATCCAGATTTTTCTTGTGAACGACGGAATGTATACTTAGGCTTATCCACTGATGGTTTCAACCCGTTTGGCAAGCATGGAAGAAAATATTCGTTGTGGCCGGTCATCGTGACACCTTACAATTTGCCTCCATCTATGTGCATGCGACGAGAGTTCTTGTTTCTCTCAATTCTAGTTCCCGGGCCAGATCATCCAAGACGGTCGCTCGATATATTCCTCCAACCATTGATCTATGAGTTGCAGATGTTATGGGAGCATGGTGTTGTGGCTTATGATATTTCAGTGAAGCAGAATTTCACCATGCGTGCGGTTCTTATGTGGACCATAAGCGATTTTCCGGCGTACGGTATGTTATCTGGATGGTCAACGCATGGACGATTGGCATGTCCTTATTGCCAAGACAATACTTCAGCTTTCCAATTGCAGCACGGCAGGAAGACTTCATGGTTTGATTGCCATAGGTGTTTTTTGCCGCCCAATCATCCATATCGTAAGTCTAAACGACAGTTCAAGACGGATGTATGAGTGTTTCATGGTCCACCTCCTGAGATAGATGGTCGCAGCATGTTGGAACAGTTACGAGATTTTGGTGCAGAGCGAACTCCGGAATGTGGGGGTAATGGCCATTACCCCGTTGACGGTTGTGGGGAATATCACAATTGGCACAAGAAGAGTATTTTCTGGGATTTGCCTTACTGGAAAGACCATCTACTTCGGCATAATCTAGATGTCATGCATGTGGAAAAAAATTTCTTTGATAACATCATGAACACCGTATTAAACGTACCAGGAAAGACAAAAGATAACTGGAATTGTAGATTAGACTTGCCATCAATTTGTTCGAGGCCATCTCTTCATGTAAAGAACGGTAGATTGCCGATGCCTGCTTTCCGGTTAGACGCAGGGCAGAAAGAAGTATTTTTTCAATGGTTCAAAAAATTTGTAAAATTTCCAGACGGCTACGCATCTAATCTACGTAATTGCGTGGATTCTACGGAAGACAAGTTTATAGGGATGAAGAGTCATGATTGTCATGTCGTGATGCAACGTCTTCTTCCATTTGTATTTGCATATCTTCTTCCACAACCTATCCACCAATCTATTGGAGGTATATTTCTTACTCCCATTATTTTCTTACAACCATAATAGTATTATATATGTACTAACTTGTTTAATTTTTTTTTTTAGGAGTTGGTGCATTCTTCCGAGATTTATGTTCAAGAACGCTTACCACACACGGGATACGTAACTTGGAGGCCAATATCCCGGTTCTCCTTTGTAATCTTGAGAAGATATTTCCACCGTCTTTTTTTGACGTTATGGAACATCTTGCTATTCACCTCCCCCGCGAAGCAGCCTTAGGAGGCCCTGTTCAATACCGATGGATGTATCCGTTCGAGCGGTACATGTTCCACCTTAAGAAAAAGGTTAAAAATTTGAGCAAGGTTGAGGGATCAATTGTCGCACAAAGCATAAACGAGGAAGTCTCACAATTTTCCGAAAATTACTTTCCACCGGGAGTTAGTACTAAGGCGAGACGGCCTCCCCGACATGATGATAGAGGTGAGAAAGCAGTCTATGACGTGGTAGTTCCCGAGTTGTTTTCCCAAGTTGGTCGACCAAGTGGAAAAGCAAAGAAACGCAGACTATCACCACAAGAGGTCACCCATTTGCATACATATATCCTAAGAAACTGTGATGAAATTTTGGAGTACGAAAGGTATATATATATCAGTTATCATACTAAATTTATAGAATTATTTTACTTCATCTACTAACGACTGTTATGTTACAGGATATACATGTCTCTCGCACGTGAATACCATCGCGATAAGACAGATGCCGAACTTGCTGTCTTGAAAGACGAATAATTTGAGAGGTGGTTGAAATGTTATGTAAGTTTACTATAATTACTTACTCTTACTTTGCGATGTTGTCACGTTCATATGTTACTTATATCTTACTATTATCATTTTTAGGTTTCCGATTGTATAGCACGTGCTCATCCCATCCCAACATGGTTACTGGAGTTTGTCCATGGTTTACGCAGCACCGCCACTTCATATCCCCAGTTTTGTACTAGGGGATATTCGTTCAGGATCCGCAAGGAAGGACGTGAAACGTCAACTGCGGACTATGGTATTTCGGCAAATTCCGGCGATACCATGTACTATGGGATTTTAAAAGAAATCTTGGAAATCCGCTATCCAGGAATGTTGAACTTGAGGTGCATTGTGTTTATGTGTGATTGGTATGATCCATGCAATGGTCGAGGGGTTCGAGTTGACCCTCTTGGTGTTATTTCGATAAATTCAAGCCGAAAACTACCGTATTATGATCCATTTATCCTTGCTTCTCAAGCAGACCAGGTATTAATACACTAATATGTTTACATATGTACTCATAGTTAAGGTTTCTTGTTCATGTATATTAACAATATCACCTAATTATTAATAGGTTTGCTACATGCCATATCCTCGAGTTACCTACCGTACAGATCCGTGGATCACAGTAACTCCAATTAACCCAAGAGGAAAAATCTATGGAGTTCCAGAACATGATGCTCTACAACCATCGAGAAGTGTACCAATGTCACCTGTTGAGGAGATGGATAACATTGACCTTGTCGTTGATGTCACACATGTCGGGGATGATCTAGTGCATTCGGACGAAGAGGAAACACTAGGGGAATTTGACGACGATTCAGACTCCATCCCTAGTGAAGGTCCCTCCGAAGATTCAGAATAGTAATTTGGGAATAACTGTTAGGTTTTTTATGTTCTTCTCTCACATTTGTGTGTTCCGAATTATTTAATAGTATATATATTATTGCTATTGCAACTCCAATAAAACATTACATATAATGAAACATAAAATTTAGAACACATTCTTAAAAAGGTACACGAAATCCTTGCAAATATTAAACACACAACGGTTATGGTACAACTACATAATAAACTCCGCATTTGAAAATCTTATGTCGGTTTCCACTTTAGGGATGTTCTTTCCCTTTTTCTTCTTTTCTTAGAACCATTTACTGATGTTCTTTCCCTTTTTCTTCTTTTCTGGAGAATCTACAAATCCGTCACACAATTCGCGTTTGATTGCATCAACATCTAGATTTATGTTAGGCTTCTCTGGACTTTGGGCGAACTCGAAATCATGAACGTAATGATCCTTTGGTGGAGAATCTATAAATCCGTCGCACAAATCACGTTTTATTGCATCAACATCTAAATTTAAGTTTGGTTGTTCTGGGCTTTGAGCGAATTCATAATCATGGTAATGATCCTCACATACGTTTGAAGTACTTCCACTGTAAGTATCTGAGTTTTCCATCAATTGACATGGTTGCTCGCCTTCGATAGGATTGGCGTGGTGGATGTTTGGCGACCACTGGCTGTCAGGCACAATTGTTAATGTCGAATCTTCTTTATGGATTGGTGAGCAGGTATCAAATTCCCACGAGTAAGTTGGAATCTCTTGAGTGAATTCATCGCAATCACCAGGGGTTTCCCACGAGTATTTTGGAATATAAAAAAAATTTGCATCGGATGTTGTTTTTCCATCTTCATTTGCAGAGGGAGAAGACATGTTTTTTTTTTGTTACGGAGAGGTGTAGAAGATATACACTCAATCAGGTGTATTTATAGTAGAAGTTATATGTATAAACTGTCGGCATAATTGTGTGACGGATGTCTGACGGATTGCGGACGCTTTCTGATGTCGGCAAAGATTGATTGGTCAGGTGGACCGACGGATTTCCGACCAGGATTTTACTACTCTTCGGTGGACTTCTACTATCGATTACATACTCCGTGAAGGTATATATGTAGGTTTACTTTTACAATAATGATTGTAGCTGAGAAATACTAAATCAATCATTCATACATGTAGGTTCTTATAACAATAGGAGCACACCATTCTGGACCCAGCTTGCAGAAATTCAATGTCCGCATTCACAATTTGTGAAAGTGAAAAAGGTTTACGTTTTCGCCCTTTTTTATTAACACGTAGACATAAAATTTATCTCACAAGTATATTCTATTTCATTATCAGATTGTCGCTATGGTTTCTAGTTTAACCCCCAATGATCAGGGAGATCTGCTAGTAACCTTTAAAGATCCTTCAGGAAAAATCGAGGGAACCATGCACCATAACATCTTCAAGAATGAGGAGTACAGACTAACCACTTCTGTAGGTGCGGTGGTCATCCTAAAGAATGTTACCGTTGGCCGTTTTAACAGGAACTCAATGTACCTTAACATCATAGAGCGGAACATTGTTAAGGTACATGTATATTATAAGTTTATTGGCAATTTTCTATGAAATCTTAATTACCTAATTAAATTCATTTTTTAAACAGATAATCGGTCCTAATTCGATGATTGCTGAGTACCATTCACCGGCAGTATCTACGATTGATGATGAACATGACGGAACAACTGGGTACGAATATGAAACAGCTCCAGACTCAGATGATGATGAATAAACATCCCACGTCGATGATTTTAATATTTTCCGACTATCCATTGTTCGAGTTTATCCGTATAATATTGTTATGTGTAATATTTTACCGTCGATGATTTTATAACAATGTACCAGCTATAATTTAATATGGAATAATATGGATTTACAACTTTTTTGTGATCAATTAATAATCCCCTTGATGAAAAAAATGAAATGAAATTGTTTCCAATGATTTGAATTTCAAATCTTAAACAATTTAAAAAATAAGTTGATTGTAATTTATATGTATTTATGGAAATTTATAATATCATTCACCTTTCTAAATTCATTATAGTTTTGAATTTAACCTTTCTCCATTAGTGAATCAAAATAAAAGTCAAGAATGCTTAACATTTTAAAGTGTTAAATCCTTAATTTTTTTTAAAAAAAAAAAAAAAACCGTCAGAATTCCGTCAGACATTTATGACGGAATTCTGACGGAATTTTATTTTTTTTTAATAAAAAAAATAACAATTAAAATACGGTAACGTCTTACGGATTTGTAACGGATCCTAAATTTATAATTTGTTTTCCTCGCACACAAATAAAAGGCATATTTGTTTAGGATGTACGATATTATAACAATTTCACGATTGTTTTCCAATGAATAGAATTTTACTTCTTATAAGTTAATTGTAATTTATATTTAATTATGGAAATTTATAATATGATTAAACTTTGTAAGAACTTAATATGATTTAACTTTTTTGCCAGTAATGAATCAAAATAAAAAATAAGAATGTTTTACATTTGAAATTGTTAAATCCTTAATTTTTTTTTAAAAAAAAAATACAAAACCGTCAGAATTCCGTCAGACATTTTTGACGGAATTCTGACGGATTTTTATTTTTTTTTAAAAATAAAAATAAAATAACAATTAAAATACGGTAACGTCTTACGGATTTATAACGGATCCTAAATTTAAAATTTGTTTTCCTCGCAAACAAATAAAAGGCATATTTGTTTAGGATGTACGATATTATAACAATTTCACGATTGTTTTACAATGAATAAAATTTTACTTCTTATAAGTTAATTGTAATTTATATTTAATTAAGGAAATTTATAATATGATTAAACTTTCTAAATTCTTAATATGATTTAACTTTTTTGCCAGTAATGAATCAAAATAAAAAATAAGAATGTTTTACATTTGAAATTGTTAAATCCTTAATTTTTTTTTTTTAAAAAAATACAAAACCGTCAGAATTCCGTCAGACATTTATGACGGAATTCTGACGGAATTTTATTTTTTTTAAAAAATAAAAATAAAATAACAATTAAAATACGGTAACGTCTTACGGATTTGTAACGGATCCTAAATTTAAAATTTGTTTTCCTCGCATACAAATAAAAGGCATATTTGTTTAGGATGTACGATATTATAACAATTTCACGATTGTTTTACAATGAATAAAATTTTACTTCTTATAAGTTAATTGTAATTTATATTTAATTAAGGAAATTTATAATATGATTAAACTTTCTAAATTCTTAATATGATTTAACTTTTTTGCCAGTAATGAATCAAAATAAAAAACAAGAATGTTTTACATTTTAAAGTGTTAAATCCTTAATGTTTTTTGACGGAATTCTGACGGAAAACCCAAATTTATTTCCCCCCTAAACACTTCGGTGGGATCAAAATGGCGGGAAGGCTGACGGAATTATGACGGATTTTAATGAACCGTCATAATTCCGTCAGAAAACCGTCATACTGTTCTTTATAATCACACTTCGTCTTCTCCGTCGGGTTTGCAGAGAAAAACCAAAAAAATTTACCCACCTCCTCTTCTCCTTCCGATTCACCGGAGAAAGCGTCCGATTCACTGTCTTCTCCGTTGCTTTACCGCCGTTTGTCTCCCAACTCACCAAATCAATGTAAGTTCTTGGTAGTTTTAAGATTATGAACAATTCCAACAATATTTTTTCAATCCGTTGAAATTGATGCTGGAAAATGTTTCGGATTTCAATGGGTATGGGTTAATTTCGGATTAGAAATCTTGGAGAACATGGTTTTGTAATTGATTTACCACTAAAGATTTAGGGATTTAGAAAATCAAATGAATTTAGGGATTTAGAAAATTTCATTAATTTAGTGATTTATAAAATAAGTATGAATTTAGAATTTATGAAAAATTTGGTATAAATGGATGTATAGATTAATTGAATTTCAATTGTAAAAAGTTGTAATTTTTAAGGATTTATTGAGATATATACCTCTAATTTGTTAAAAGTAAGGAAAACAAATCTTTAATTATAAACATGTAAAGCTTAAATTTTAAAACATATAAAAATATGTAACTTTGAAAAACATGTAACTTATAAAAATATGTTATTTTGTAAAACATTGAAATACCGTATAAAAACTATATAATTTAAATAAATAGAAAAAACTTTTAAAAAAACTTGTTAAAAAATCTCTATAATTTAAAAACCTTTAAAAAAAACTCTATAATTTAAATAAATAGAAAAACCTTTATTAAAAACCCGATGCAGTCGCGGATTCAATTGTAAAAAAAAACTTGTAAATTTTAAATAAATATCAAAAATTTTACAAACATGTAACGGTTAAATTTAAAAACATTTAAACTATGTAACATTTATGAACATGTAACTTTTAAAAACATGTTACTTTTGTAAAATCTCATAAACTCAAAATCATAATTCCCAAACGCCCTAACTCCGTTCAAAATGAATTGTATATTTTAAAGCAATAATTGGCATACTAATTTTACATATGTAAGAAAATTAAAAGGTTATTTATAAATTTTTGAAATCGTAGGGATTATCCCATGTTTCATGGCGGTACCGGAGGCGGTGAATCCAGTAGGGGAGGTGGGACTGCGAGTAATTCGCAGATCCCAACCACTTCTCATATGGGTACATCTGCCTCTGCGGCTCGTATGGCAATGCCCATCGAGGAGTTTGTGGCGCTACCTGGTCGGGATAGGTTGCAACGCCTTGACCCGGAGTTACCTCCCAACACGACCTGGTACTGTCTACTTTCAAAATTTAAATGATTATATTAGCTTAATAATAATTGTTTAAAAATATGAAACAAAAAACCGTGTAGGTTCCAATTTTCGGGAAACGGTATTGCGGGTTGTATCAACGAAATGGTCAACAGCATGATAAGTAAGCCGTATCCCACATATGACTCGATGCCGGCTGAAGACCAGGACATATGGTTTCGGCAATTTGCGGTATGTGTTTATAATGTTAATTAAATTTACAAATATTTAGAAAAATTTCCAATTGATAATAATTCGAGTTTTGGTTTCCTTTGCAGCAAGAATTTACGTGGGACCCCCAGCTGACTCCTATGGTTCGACGTTGTTTCGACACAAAGGCGAGGAGAAAGTACTCGTCGAAGATAAACGAGTGGAAGAACAAGTGGCTAAAAAAGGGGAGGGCGCCTAAGGCTATTAAAGACAACACAACATTATGGGATGGACTTGTTGCATATTGGCAACTGGACGCCACTAAAGGGACCTCCGCCCAAAACTCGAGTAACCGGAAGAGCCAGCGGAATGGGAAGGGAGAGGCGACCCACAACCTCGGTGCAACGAGCAAGGCGACACGTGTTCAGCAACTGGTAATTTTCCTAATTTTCCAAATAAATTTACTTATCGCTAACATTTTCCGTATTTGAATATGCTAACAGATTGAGAAGACCGGTGTCCGGCCGTCGAATGTTGATATCATCAGAGATGCCCACACCAACAGAAAGACGGGTGAAATCCAAGATGCGATTGCTCGGGAAATCGTGGAGAGCGTGGAGAAGGCCGGGCAGGAATTCCTCGCTTCGCAACCGATCGTGGAAGGAACTCCGCCGCTAACCGAAGTTCCATTCGACAAGGTGAACGAGTTCACTTACGAGGTTAGTATACGTGTCAATTTTAAACACATTTAAAATACTTTTTTAATACTAATACGTTTTCAATTTAAAATTTTTTTTTGTTAGGTAACCCCTAAGAGCAGAGGTCGTGTCTACGGCCTCCCCGAAGACAGTTGCTCATCCGTTTCGTCGTATCGCTATCACGGTGGTAGCAGCTTGGTAGCACAAAACGCCGCACTGACCGAACGGGTTATCTCTTTGGAGGAACGGTACGACAGAGAGAAGGCGGAGGCGGAGGCACGTCTGCAGAGCCAGATTGAGGAGGCGGAGGAACGGCGCAAGAAGGATATGGAGGAGGTGGAGGCACGGCGTCTGAGAGAGAAGGCGGAGGCGGACGCACGAATCCGTCAGATGGAGGAGAGGATGGACGCCTTCTTCCGTCGTCAATGATTTTAAATTTAAAATGTAATTTAAATTTAATGTAAAACTTTTAATTTCTTTTTAAACAATTTCTATTTAATTATAAATTTTTTTTTTTAATATAATTTTTTCTTCCTAATTTATTTTATAAATTAAATAATTTTTTTTTAAAAATAATGCGAAATTCGTCAGAATTTCGTCAGTGTGTCCTGACGGAATTCTGACGGCTTTAAAATAATTTTTTTTTTAAAATAATGCAAAAGCCGTCAGAATTCCGTCAGTTTGTCCTGACGGAATTCTGACGGCTTTTAAAATAAATTTTTTTTTTAAAATAATGCAAAATCCGTCAGAATTCCGTCAGTGTGTCCTGACGGAATTCTGACGGTTATACAAGCCGTCGGAATTCTGACGGTTTTCTGACGGATTCCGTTGATCCGATTTCCGTCAGAAATCCGTCAGTATGTCCTGACGGAATTCTGACGGAATGGAAATACTGACGAGATAGAACTGACGGAAGAAATCCGTCAGAAATCCGTCAGAATCAGGTGATTTCTGACGGATTTCTGACGGATTTTTCCGTCAGAAACACAGATGTTTTCTTGTAGTGACTTGTTTCTTTGATTTTACAATTTTGAACCATACTTTTGAAATCCAAAAACGACATTTCACTTCTTGTGCCACCTCCAAGCTTCTCGGTATTAGATAGTAATTCATTAAAATCACCAGTTAAAAACCAAGGATCATCCCTCACCATTCCAATGGTTGATAGTTGATTCCATACACGCTGACGACGTTCCCGTACTGGATCACCATATACACAGGAAAGGAAAAACTCTATGGAACCCATCTTTATCTTCATATCAATTATTCTCTTATCCTTAGAGATCAAATCGACAACAAAACTCTTCTTCCACATAACCGCTAACCCGCCACTTAAACCCCTAGGCTCCACCGTAATCAATTCATCGTAGCCCAAACTTGACTTCAATCTAGACATATAAGCAAACTTTTATTAAGATTATAGCAATTTAACTATTGACTTTCTTTATTAAGCAAGTTGCCTAATCATGACGGTGCAGTGCAAACTAACATAAAATGACGTAAAAAGTCGAGTCCTCAAATATATTTAACAAGTACGAAATATTTACAAATAGAATAAGGAAATACAAAAGATTCCTTGATGACAGAAGAAGCACAAGGCTTTGAAGAGGGGACCGGTAAATCTAAACAAATCTCAAATCGTTGTCTTTTAACCAAACTTTTTAAAAAGCAATAATCAACTAATGGAATTCCTTCAATAGCCAATTAAACTAATCATTTGTTATGTTAATAATTAATATTGTTAAAGACAAAATAAAATAAAAATGGTGTAAATGTGCAAGTTTGAAAAATGATCTTAAAAACAACAACAAATGTGGTTTCTGTGGTGAAATAGCAAAGTGTAGAAGCTTGAGCAATCAAATGTATTTCATTAATCGGAAAGTACGTTTGTTATGAATTTAGTAATACAAACAGATTATTATGAGCAATGATATTATTTTTCGTCATCTACAATCCACATACACAAAATTCTCGAATTTGAATTTGGATTATGACATTGTACCAACATTAATAGAAATCAATATCTTGTATAGCCGGTCACTAATAAATTTTTTATCTGTCACGGCGAGATATAACTAGCTTCTCTATATTAAAAAAGCAAAAGATAATCATGTAATGGTGATATATATACACATATATACTCATTTATATATAATAATTTAGTTTAGCTATTGCTTTAGTGTAAACTTATATAATTAATGAATCATGAGCGCAAAAGTAGTTTGTCGACAAGTTCATATTATTCTGTAACAACCTCACACACTTCTCACGAAATATTTCTTTAATTGGCTCCGCAATCATTATTTACTGCTTCACTTATTAGTGTTTTGCTTTAAATTTTGGATTTATTTGTCTTTTAGCCTGTAAGTGACCTGTCAAAAGAGAGAATCTTTGCCCTTCCCAACTCACTTCTTATTATTTATAAGTAATGCCCATTACTTGATCCAAACCTCTCTTCTTTATATTTTTGACGAACTTAAGCTCTCCCCCTTTGCTTTAAATTAGCGTTACCTATATCTATGATATTAATTTGATAAATGTCATATTGATTAGAGTTTGCTTTAACAAAAAAAAACTCAATGGGGAGAAAACCTTGTTGTGAGAAGATTGGATTGAAGAGAGGTCCATGGACTATAGAAGAAGATCATAGACTCATGAACTTTATTCTTCACAATGGCATCCACTGCTGGAGAATTGTCCCAAAACTCGCAGGTATTTCTTAATATATACATACATAAATATATTTATCTGCATGCATGGTTAGGTATTATTTTCTTGCTTTTTCTGTCTTTTTGATGTTGACGTGTGCATGAAGGCTTGCTGAGATGTGGGAAGAGCTGTAGATTGAGATGGATTAATTATTTGAGGCCTGATCTTAAGAGAGGTGGTTTCACTGATGCTGAAGAAGACCGGATTATGGAACTTCACTCTCAACTTGGTAACCGGTACGATTATTCGAAATTTTTTTTCACCTTTTCTTCTAATCATATATTTTCGTCAGCCGCGGTATCAAACTGGATTTTTAACAAAATCTCTCTACAAATGTAACACCATGCTTGGATTTAGGTCCGATATGTTTTACTCAGCTTCCTTCAATTTATCTATTCGTTCTCAAAATTCAAGCAGTCTTTTTTTCCCCTCAGAATTGTGATAATGTTAAAATAAAATAAAAACTCAGTTTGACGTGTATACTTGTGCATGGAAGTTGGTTATTCTTGAATGAAGTTTGGTTGTGGATAAAACAATGTCAGGCTTTATACATACGATTAACTTCATCTATGTTTATCATTCATGTTGAAATTTGTTTTTTTTTTTTAAGTTTAAAGACTAACTTTTAAATTATTACATGTTTTATGAATGCTTTGAACGTCATAGGTGGTCTAAAATTGCATCTCATTTCCCTGGTCGAACGGATAACGAGATAAAAAACCATTGGAATACGAAGATCAAGAAGAAAATGAAACAACTTGGGTTAAATCCAGCTACACATGAGCCGATGAATAATATTACCGGCCAAACCGAATCTAACCAGAAAACAAATCCAAATATGTGTTCTAATATTAATGAAGGAGAAGAGATCAAGGACCAAACTCCAAAAGATGGTGTCAAAGAAGAAACAACAAAAACATTAACAATATCTAATAATGATGAGGAAATTTTAGCGAAAACTTGCAAAACTTTATGTGCAGAAGAAGTAGACATCGAATCTCTGTTCGAAGGCAATGAGATTTCTATCTCGTCTTCTTCTTTCTCTTCTTTATATAGTAATATTTCAAGAAGCGAGTCTTCATCATATCTTGCTGAAGATTCGATCTCTTTAGAACAATGGGACTTGGATATGATGGATCCTTTGGTACCATGGGACCTCTTCACCAATCTTGATGATAATCTTTTCCTTTTATGACAAAATGTAATATAACATTGTAATATATCTATATATATAATTATCGTAAGTATTTAGTCGCTTAATATCATGTATGTAAGATGTGGATTATGCATGGCGTGCGATGATGTATTATGATTTGCTCATACAATATGTATTCAACTATGCATATTATTATAAATGACTCGTTTAACGAAAAATAGACTCCCTCCATTTATTATACTTGATAGGATTTTTTTTTTGTTTTATTTTAAGTGATGTTTTCAAATTTTCATGCAAAACTAATTATATATATGCTGTTCTTGACTGTTTGAGTTTTGTAGATTGTTTTTCATTGGCTGAGTCATTTTGGAGTTGATGAAAAACCATATTAAATTTAAAAAATATTAAATCAATTGATTTTTTAATCTTTGTATGAAAACCTTAAACATCAACTAATATGAAAAGAAAGTTTAATGACTCAGTTACCAAGAAAACATAGCTAAATTAAAACGTAGTCACTATCACCATCCAGCATCGTTGTTGTTCAAATAATTGTACATTGTTATATTTGTTGGATAAGCTCCAAGATTATTTTAGAAGAAAAGATCTTTAAAGGAATTAGGAATCTCAATAGAGAAAAGGAAATTGTCTATTTCCAATAGGTTTAGGAAAAGGAAGTTCTAAACTATATATATGTAAGATCATCAAGTTGTGTATGATCATAAGAATAAGAACTAAAGGAAGAAGTTCTTAAAGGAAGAACAATAGAGCTTGTTTAGGTTTTGAGAAGGAAGATTTTCCTAAGCATTAATAAAGAGAAGGATTTCTTTATAAGCTAAGTTTGTTCTTGCTCACTTTATTTGGTATCAGAGCGTTACGATCTTGAGACAACACGAAGATCATACGCATGGAGGAACGTATCGGAGCCACGGGTGATTCGAAAACAAAGGGAAGAGATTCGGTCCCCTCTTCGGTTCAATGTCCAATGCTTACCTCGACAAATTACACCGTTTGGTCGATGAGGATGAAGGTGCTGCTCCGGGTTCATGATGTATGGGAGACAATCGAATCCGGTTCTAAAGAGGCGAAGAAAAACGACATAGCTACTGCCTTGTTGTTTCAATCCATTCCCGAAACCCTTATCTTGCAAGTTGGTGATCACGATTCAGCAAAAGGAATATGGGATGCAATAAAGATGAGAAATCTCGGTGCAGAGAGAGTAAAGGAGGCTAGACTTCAAACTTTAATGGGCGAGTTTGAACGGTTGAAGATGAAGGATAGAGATTCAATTGATAGCTTCTCGGGCAAGTTATCAGAACTAGCTTCAAAGTCTACATCCCTAGGACAACCACTTGAAGAGACAAAGTTGGTAAAGAAGTTTCTTCATAGTCTGCCCCGAAGCAAGTATATCCAAATCGTTGCATCACTTGAGCAAGTACTAGATCTAAATCAGACAAGTTTTGAAGATATAGTGGGTCGCATCAAAGCGTATGAAGAACGTATACTGGAAGAGGATACACATGAAGCCCATGGAAGTCACTTGTTCTCAAAGGAAGAAGGGAACAATCAAAGGAGGTTTGATAACACAAAAGAACATGGAAGGGGCAGAGGACGTGGTCGTGGTTACAGAGGAAGAGGACGAGGCAGGTTCAATTCGCAAAGCAGAGAGAGGAAGGATAGATCTCAGCTTGTCTGTTTTCGTTGTGAGAAACCAGGACACTTTGCCTCCTCTTGCCCCATAAAGGTTCAGGAACTCAACAAAACCGAAATAGAAGAAGCTGATATTGCATTATATATGCATGAGGTTGTGTTTTTGAACGAAGAAAAAGTAATTCCTAACAAGTATGAGACATCCAGAAAGGAAGATGGAGTATGGTACTTAGATAACGGAGCAAGTAACCATATGACTGGAGAGAGGAGTTACTTTTCGGAGTTGAATGAGAGAATCAAAGGAAAGGTTCGGTTTGGTGATGGATCGTGTGTTAACATCGGAGGAAAGGGATCGATTCTTTTTCAAGGGAAAACCGGTGAGCAAAAAGTGGTTCAAGATATCTACTTCATTCCAGAGCTAAGGAGCAATATTCTCAGCCTTGGACAAGCAACAGAGTGCGGCTGCGATATTAGAATGAAGTCCGACTATCTAACTCTAAGAGACCCATATGGTCAACTCTTAGCCAAGGTAACACGATCTCCAAATCGTTTATATAAGATTAAACTCGAAATTGGGAAACCGGTGTGTTTAATGTCAAGGATTGAGGAAGAAACATGGAGATGGCATGCAAGACTTGGACACATCAGTTTCAGAACAATGAAGAATATGTCGCTACAAGAGATGGTTCGCGGCATACCATCTATAGAGTACGAAAAGGAGATATGCGAGTCATGTCTTGTTGGGAAGCAAACACGTCAAGCTTTCCCTCAAGCAACGCAATTCAGAGCTTCTCGGGAGTTAGAACTGCTACACGCAGATCTTTGTGGACCCATAACTCCGGCTACTCCTTCAAGAAACAGATACATCTTTGTTATCATCGATGACCACACAAGGTATATGTGGACAATCTTGTTAAGAGAAAAAGGAGAAGCATTCGAGAAGTTTAGAACCTTCAAGGAACTAGTCGAAAAGGATCTCGACAAGAGGATTATGACCCTGCGAACGGATAGAGGTGGGGAGTTCACCTCGAAGGAATTTCAAGAGTATTGTGAGAAACACGGCATTAGACGACAACAGAACGGTGTAGTAAAGCGAAGGAATCGAACTCTAATGGAGATGACTCGAAGTATTCTCAAGGCGATGAGAGTACCAAACTTCTTATGGGGAGAAGCAATACGTCATTCCACTTATCTTCTCAATCGTGTTGCTACAAGAGCTCTTCAGAATCAGACCCCATACGAAAGTTTGAGAAACAAGAAACCGAACGTCGATCACCTCAGAATTTTTGGTTGTCTTGCCTATGCCAAAATACAAAGCGATCATCTGAAGAAGCTAGATGACCGTTCACAAGCTCTTGTACACCTTGGAATTGAACCAGGATCCAAGGCTTACCGACTCTACAATCCAACAACGAGGAAGATCATTGTGAGTAGAGATGTGGTCTTCAATGAGAAACAAGGTTAGAATTGGAAGGAAGCACAAGGAGATTGCAGAGAACCAGGCATGTTTCAGTTAACATGGGGTGAGGAGATTGATATTGACCAAGGGCCATTCAATGTTGAAGAATCGGGACTAAGCCCGACCGGTCAAGGAGGAGGTCGGGTCGAGCTCTCAGCATCAGACAGAGCAGAAACGGTACAATCAAGATCGACCAGTCAAGGAGGAGGTCGGGTCGAGCTCTCAGCATCAGACAGAGCAGAAATGGTACAATCAAGATCGAACAGTCAAGGAGGAGGTCGGGTCGAGCTCTCAGCATCAGACAGAGCAGAAACGGTACAATCAGGATCGACCAGTCAAGGAGAAGGTCCGGTCGATCCCCATGCCGCATGTGAGACTCAAGATGATCTTCCAGATGGACCTCGAAGATCGAATCGACAATCAACTCGGCCACAATACCTGGAAGATTACGTGCTCCTAGCGAATGTAGAATGTGAGATGCTACTCCTTTCACTTAATGATGAGCCGTTTAATTACAAAGAAGCAAAGGACATGATAGTATGGACGAATGCATGTTCAGAGGAGTTAGACTCAATCAACAAGAATGGGACTTGGCGTTTAGTAGACAAACCGGTTGGAGTTAAAGTTATTGGTCTCAAATGGGTCTTTAAGATCAAAAGGAATGCAAGTGGAACTATAAACAAGTATAAAGCTAGACTTGTTGCAAAAGGATATGTGCAGCAAGCAGGGATTGACTTTGAGGAAGTTTTTGCTCCAGTTGCGAGAATTGAGACCGTTAGACTTTTGATTGGTTTGGCTGCTTCACATGGATGGGAGATTCATCATCTAGACGTCAAAACCGCCTTTTTGCATGGAGAATTGAATGAAGAAGTGTATGTGTCTCAACCCGAGGGATTTGAAAAGAAGGGAGAAGAGCAGAAGGTTTTCAAACTCTCTAAGGCTTTATACGGTTTGAGACAAGCCCCTAGAGCTTGGAACACAAAACTGGATCAGATTTTGAAAGGTTTAAGGTTCAAGAAGTGTACAAAGGAGAGTTTCGTTTATCGAAGGGAAGAAAAAGGACAACTTCTTGTTGTTGCCGTTTATGTGGATGACCTGTTTGTAACGGGAAACTCAATTCAAGTCATCAAGGATTTCAAAACGGATATGTCAACAAACTTTGAGATGTCTGATCTTGGTAAGCTCAAGTATTATCTTGGGATTGAGGTAAAACAGAGTAAGGAAGGAGTTGAGATAAAGCAGGAAGCTTATGCACGCCGGATTCTAAAGGAAGCAGAGATGGATACATGTAATCCGACATGTATACCAAGGGAGTTTGGCTTGAAGTTGTCTAAAGCGGAACAAGAACCCGAGATTGATGCAACATTGTATCGAAGAAGGATTGGATGTCTCAGGTATCTCTTGCACACACAGCCCGATCTAGCCTTCTCTGTTGGAATTTTAAGCAGATACATGCAGTCACCAAGAGAATCTCATGGAAACGCACTCAAGCAAGTGTTAAGATATCTTCAAGGAACATTGAGCTATGGTTTGACATTCAAGCATGGAGTATCAAAGAAGCTCATTGGTTACAGTGATAGCAGTCACAATGTGGATGAAGATGATGGAAGAAGCACCACGGGTCATGTTTTCTACTATGGAGAAACACCAATAACATGGTGCTCGCAGAAGCAAGAAACGGTAGCTCTTTCTTCATGTGAGTCCGAGTTCATGGCTGCAACGGAAGCGGCAAATCAAGCAATTTGGTTACAAGACTTGTTGAGCGAGATCACAGGAAAGAATGGAGAAAGGATAGTCATTCGAATCGACAACAAGTCAGCCATTGCTTTGACGAAGAATCCGGTGTTTCATCGACGCAGTAAACACATTCATAAAAGGTATCATTTTATTCGTGAATGTGTTGAAGGAGAGCAAATTGAAGTCGAGCATGTACCAGGAGAGGAACAATGCGCAGATGTTTTGACAAAGGCCTTAGCAAGAATTAAGTTCAAGAAGATGAGAGATTTAATCGGAGTTCAAGACCTCAAGAAGAATGACTTGAAGCTTAAGGGGGTGAATGTTGGATAAGCTCCAAGATTATTCTAGAAGAAGAGATCTTTAAAGGAATTAGGAATCTCAATAGAGAAAAGAAAATTGTCTATTTCCAATAGGTTTAGGAAAAGGAAGTTCTAAACTATATATATGTAAGATCATCAAGTTGTGTATGATCATAAGAATAAGAACTAAAGGAAGAAGTTCTTAAAGGAAGAACAATAGAGCTTGTTTAGGTTTTGAGAAGGAAGATTTTCCTAAGCATTAATAAAGAGAATGATTTCTTTATAAGCTAAGTTTGTTCTTGCTCACTTTAATATTAACTCTCGTAAGTTGTAACAACTTCAAAAAAAAGCGGGCAAATAAACGGGCGAGCATTACACCTATACAACCAATACATTCTAAGTGACGGAATAAGTGAAATTACAAACCTTACACGCTAATGATTTAACATATTCTATGCTCATTATACATTCATTATCAATGTGTTTTTTACTTCTTTATAGTTAGGTGAATTAGGTCAATGTGGCCTATCATGTCTTACAAGTAATATTTTCTAAAAACCGATTAAAGGTAACATAAAATAAACAACTTATGAAATTGACAAAACCTTTACAAGAAATAAACTTGAGAAATTGACCCGTTTTGAAATATATAATGAGTTCCACCTACTTTTACAAAAATAGAATAATAACTTTGCCTACTTCATTCGAAAACACACATTTGATAAATTTTTATCAAATAAAAAGATGAAGTAATCACTTCTACTAACTTCGATACCTATTATTGTAGGAACACAATTTCTACGATATGGCAAAAGTAAATATTTGTTTAAATTAATGATAAAACAAGATACAAAATTTCATAAATCGATACAAAAATTATGATTTACGATGAACGGTTTGTGTAGAAGCGAGACACTCTTTCCTTAATGTTTTAATTGCCCGTAGTGTGAAGGTTTTCAATAGCTGACGAACCCATAATCTATGTGTATTCTCAGACACAAGAAAATAAACATGTGAAAGATTTTTGTGTTGTTGAACATCATGTTCATGATCAAGTTATTATCAACTTATTATCCAAATGAGAAGGAAAATGGTTGGTTTTATAAACACCAATCCCAACGTACAAACATATGTATTTAAGTTGGAGATTTGAGAATTCATTCTCATAATTAACATGATTAATTTTTATGTTACAAAAATAATCAAAACTGATTTTTAACTTAATGCAAAAATTAAATCACGTTAAAAACCCATTAATTAGAAGAGATTTGCATTGACTTAGTCAATATTTTATTCAAAAATAATCTAGGTCCATTTGCTTAATTTCGAAGCCCAAAACCAGAGTCTGACCCGAATATCTTTTCTCTCCAATACACGAAAGTGTACACAAGATGTTTAAACCTTTTTATGAGTTCTCCACTTTATGTACTTAAGAAATTTAATCATAACTTCCAATATGAGACATTTGCTAGTATTTACACTTAGCCAAATTTAAAGCTTTATATCTTTTCATGTCACCCACTTTAGACTTTCATTTCTCATTTAAACTAACTTTGATTTTGACAAGTATATACACTATGATATAGTGTTCACCGGATAACGCACCGGAAAATGGTCTGCAACCACTTTGTCAAAAACGAGTTCCAACAATTATTATATTTTGCTTAAGAAGATTTGATTTGATCGGACCAAAATTAATTAAGGTTAAACATATTTTAAACACTTTAAGGTCATGGTGAATCGTAGTTGTTGGGATAAAAGACAATGACGACGATGTTGCTTCCGGCAAGTGTTTGGATTTTTGCAATCATTACATTAATTACTATAAAATTATATTATTAGCAACAACAAATCTTTGAGTGCAAAGAATTAAGTTAAACTCCGTATGTAAAGTAACCAAGTAAAAAAAAAAAAAGTAACCAGGTAGTAGTGGTGGACTCACTACAAGAAAACATGCCAATTTCCGACGGATTTCCGACGGAACGCCGACCAAACAGGATCCGTCGGAAATTTCCGACGGTTTTCCGAGGGCAACCTTTCCAGTCGGAAATCCGTCGGAAACCACCGACGGATTTCCGACGGATACTAGCTGTCGGTATATTCCGGCGGTTTTCCGACGGCATTCCGACGGGTATCGATGTCGGCAAAGTTTGAATGGTTGATATATCGTCTGCGGTGGCAGATGTGATTGGTGGGGTATTATGTCAGAGGTATTGACGGAGTTCCGACGGATTTCTGTCAGAAATCCATTCTACATAAGTTTGCACATTTCTTCCGACGTTCATTATAACAACATCTGAAAAACAAAAATCAAAATTAAGAGATGAGTTCTTCATATTTTCGTTCATGGATGGACGCGCCAATGATGGAAGAGGGGTCGAACTTATTAACGACTGAATACGCTCAAGGTATTTGCGAGTTCATGCAGTTACCTAGAAATCAAGAGGCGGCCAACAAAGGTCAGGATATCAAATGTCCTTGTTCTAATTGCTGTAATAGAATTAGTGGTGCGGTTCATACTGTTTGGAACCACTTATATAGATATGGATTTAGGGCGGGATATAAGGTTTGGTTTTTACATGGAGAAACCAATTATGAATATGGTAGTAGTAATCGTAATGCACCTTATTTTCCGGATAGCGTAGGAGAACGTACACCGGAAGTAGATGATGGGGTAAGTACGGTTGCGATGGTTAACGATGCATTTAGAGAGAATTTGCAATCGGGTGGGTATCATGAGGGTGATAGGGTTGAAGAACCTAATTTAGAATCTCGAAGGTTTTTCGATATGTTAGACGCATAAAAGCAACCACTATACAACGGTTGTAGGGATGGTCATTCACCGCTATCTGCTGCTAGTAGGATGATGAACCTGAAGACTGATTATAATTTGTCCGAAGAATGTGTTGATGCATTCGCCGAGTTCGTGAAAGATATTTTGCCAGAAGATAATCTGTCCCCCGGATCATACTACGAGATCCAAAAACTTGTTGCCGGTCTTGGTTTGCCCTACCAGGTTATAGATTTGTGCATCGACAACTGTATGATATACTGGAGAGAAGACGAGAACCAAAATAAATGTAAATTTTGCCACAAACCACGGTTCCAGGACACAAGTGGGAGGGCGAAGATTCCATTCAAACGGATGTGGTATTTACCCTTAACGGAGAGGTTGAAGAGGCTGTACGAATCAGACCGCACAGCTAAGGCTCTGAGATGGCATGCAGAGCATAGTCAAGATGGAGATATCACACATCCTTCAGACGCGGAAGCGTGGAAACACTTCCAATCCGTATCTCTAGATTTTGCGTATGAACGATGGAATGTATACATCGCCTTATCCACTGATGGTTTCAACCCATTTGGAAAGCATGGACGAAAATATTCATTTTGGCCGGTCATCGTAACACCTTACAATTTGCCTCCTTCTATGTGCATGCGGCAAGAGTTCCTGTTTCTCTCAATTCTAGTTCCCTGGCCAGATCATCCATGACGGTCACTCGATATATTCCTCCAACCATTGATCTATGAGTTGCAGATGTTGTGGGAGCATGGTGTCGAGGCATTTGATGTTTCAGTCTATCAGAATTTCAAGATGCGTGCGGTTCTTATGTGGACCATAAGCGATTTTCCGGCATATGGTATGTTATCTGGATGGACAATGCATGGACGATTGGCATGTCCTTATTGCCAAGACAATACTTCAGCATTCCAATTGCAGCACGGAAGGAAGACTTCATGGTTTGATTGCCATAGGTGTTTTTACCGCCAAATCATCCATATCGTCGGTCTAGAAGACATTTCAAGAAGAATGTACAAGTGTTACATGGTCCACCTCCTGAGATAGATGGTCGCAACATATTGGAACAGTTACGAGATTTTGGTGCAAAGCGAACTCCTGAATATGGGGGTAATGGCCATTACCCCGTCGACGGTTGTGGACAATATCACAATTGGCACAAGAAGAGTATTTTTTGGGATTTGCCTTACTGGAAAGACCATCTACTGCGCCATAATGTAGATGTCATGCATGTTGAAAAGAATTTCTTTGACAACATCATGAACACCATCTTAAACGTTCCAGGGAAGACAAAAGACAACTGGAAGTCTAGACTTGCCATTGGTTTGTTCAAGGGAATCTCTTCATGTTTCTAACGGTAGATTACTGATGCCTGCGTACCGGTTAGACGCAGGGCAGAAAGAAGTATTTTTTGAATGGTTCAAAAAATTTGTAAAATTTCCAGACGGCTACGCATCTAATCTACGTAATTGCGTGGATTCGACGAAAGGGAAGTTTATAGGAATGAAGAGTCATGATTGTCATGTCGTGATGCAGCGTCTTCTTCCATTTGTATTTGCATATCTTCTTCCAGAACCAATCCACCAAGCAATTGGAGGTATATTTCGTACTCCCATTAGTTTCTTACTACCATAATATTACTATATATGTACTACCTAACTTGTTTAATTTTTGTTTATAGGAGTTGGTGCATTCTTCCGAGATTTATGTTCAAGAACGCTTACCGTCCACGGGATACGTAACATGGAGGCCAATATCCCGGATCTCCTTTGTAATCTTGAGAAGATATTTCCACCGTCCTTTTTGACGTTATAGAACATCTTTCTATTTACCTCCCACGAGAAGCAGCCTTAGGAGGCCCTTTTCAATACCGATGGATGTATCCGTTCGAGCGTTACATGTTCCACCTGAAGAAAAAGGTAAAAAATTTGAGCAAGGTTGAGGGATCTATTGTTCAACAGAGCCTAAACGAAGAAGTCTCACACTTTGCCGAATATTACTTTCCATCGGAAGTTCGTTCTAAGGCGTGACGTCCTGCCAGACATGATGATAGAGGTGAAAAAGCTGTCTATGCCGTGGGGTTACCTGAGTTGTTTGCCCAAGTTGGTCGACCAACTGGAAAAGGAAAGAAACGCATACTATCACAACAAGAGGTCACACATTTGCATACCTATATCCTCAAAAACTGTAACGATATTTTGAAGTACGAAAGGTATATCAGTTATTATGCTAAATTTATAGACATATATGTGCGAGCTGGAATTTCACACAATAGAATTTGTGAAGATTCGAATGAAAAAGAGCTTCTTTAGGGATTCAAACAATCAGATGGATTACGAATTAGGGTTCTTATTGGTTAGCTGAGAGTTGTTTTCTCTTTATTGCGTTCAGAATTTCGGATCCCCTTTTTGTGAAGGGGTACATGCTTATTTATAGGAAAATAGGTCGGTTTGACTGTAGCTTGTTGGGCCTTTAATGGGCCTCTATCTTCTGGGCTTGACCATTGGGCCGGTTTGACGTATACCGTAGTCGTTTTAGGTTTATTAATTCTTCTAAGGGAGATTTGACCCCTACAGTTAGCCCCCAGTTCAACAGTTTAGTTAAAAAGTGTTGAAGTAAGGGTGTCCAAATGAAGAATCGACTTCCGTTAGACGGTTAGCGTGTTTGGCCGATGTTGCCGAGCCCAAGTGACATGGTTGTACCCAATTCGGCGAGTTGTCGGGTGCGACGTTATCAGCGAGTCGATCCCGATCTTGCGAAGTCGCGAGCTAATCGCCCTCGTAATCCGCGAGCCGCTTTGAAGATGCGAGCTGACTTGTTGAAGAGAGCCGCGAGGTCGCGAGCTGATCTGACGAAGAGCTGAGAGGCCGCGAGCTGATCTGACGAAAGTTGCAAGGTCGCGAACTGACTTTGACGAAGAGGGCTGCGAGGTCGCGAGCTGATCTGATGAAGAGAACTGGCGAGGCCGCGAGCTGATCTGATGAAGAGATGCAAGGCCGCGAGCTGATCTGACGAGGAGCTGCGAGGCCGCGAGCTGATCTGATGAAGCGCTGCGAGGTCGCGAGCTGACTTTGACGAAGAGAGCTGCGAGGACGCGAGCTGACTTGACGAAGAGAGCTAGCGAGGTCGCGAGCTGATCTGATGAAGCACTGCGAGGCCGCGAGCTGACTTGACGAAGAGAGCTAGCGAGGTCGCGAGCTGATCTGACGAAGAGCTGCGAGGCCGCGTGCTGATTTGATGAAGTGTACGAGGTCGCGAATTGTCTGGGTAACAGAAATTTACGACTATGACTCGTCACGTGATAAAGAGTAACCACAAATCGATTCGAACAGGTCGCGAGGGCATGACTTGGTCAAATTTATAGGTATCGCGAGGTCAGCGTAATCTCGGGGACTCGCATTCTTGAAGTAGCGAATTATCTTAAAGATGATCTCGCGGGGTCGTATTTCAAGAATAATTCAAAAACTGTGGGATCACAAGTTGATGCAAACCCCCTGGAAATCATGATCTTCTTAGCCCAACTCTTTGGCCCATTTTGAAATGAAGCCCACCTCGAAACTCGATCCTCAACACGCCTATATAAAGGGCGATGCTCCTCAGATATCTCTCATAACTTCCAATTCTCCGAAAACAGGTATTTCTTCTCTTTCTCTTTTCTCTCGTTTTTGTTAGATTTTCAGCCGTCCCATCACTTTGTCGCCACCGTGTTCTTCATCATTGCCGCCGTGTTCTTGGGAGGAAAACTAAAAAATTCCCTTTATGATCTGAAAAATCATGTCGTCAACGAATTTAATCGTATCTGCGAGATCTGCCGAGCTCCCCGAGAGGGTAAAATTGATCTGGGTGTACTCTGCCAATAGCGAGTCGCTAATTGACGCGAGTTCAAGTTGTGGTCAGTTCCGTGGTTGAGAGGAAGAGAATACTTCAGGTCGAGAGGGCGCGAGTACTTCTAGTCGAGAAGACCGAGCTAGAAGCAATTCTCCCCTTGCCGACTTCTTCTCCTATCCCACCCCCGTCTCAAGGCTAAGTCGCGAGACGAGGGAGGCCATTTCACCGACGCGAGCTCCAGGAACTGACTTCCAAGAAGGAGTGGGCACCTTGCAACCTTCGCAGGTTGGCGAGACCCCTGCTGCTAAAGAACAAAGGCTAGTTATTGAGATTCCACATCTTCGTGACGAGTCGCTCAGTCCTGCCGAGCCACCTTTCCAAGTGAAACTCGAAGAATGCAACTGGGCATACAACCCTCTCGTAGAGGCAGAAAGATTGGAGGCCTGGATCGCATCCGGAGCAGCCCAAGTCAAGAAAACGAAGTCGAGGCGAAAACAACGCCCGCCTCCAGGCTCCTCATGGTGCGACGAGGATTCCCTGGCGGCCCTTCGCCTAGAATGCGGAATCCCCGATGCGGTCGAGATGATTGCGCCATCCGTTGGGCAGCGAGAAGACGACCCACCTGCCGACACATTCACTGCGTATGAATGCTGGTTTAGGGCTTGTTACCTTACACTCCCTATTCCGGCGATGATTCTATGGTATATGTGGGTTCATCGCATAGCACTCGCGCAGATCAATACAAGGGGAGTTCGTCAATTGGTCGGACTTTTGACGCGAGCTGCCGAATGTGGCGAGCACATTGGAGTTTGTCATCTTTATAATTTTCTTGAATTCCGTAAGAACGCCGACCCGAGCTGCAAGAAGTTATATAATCTGGCGAGCCGCCCCCAGTATAAGATTATTGACGACTTCCTAAAGAAAGACCATAGTTGGCGAAAATTCTTTTTCTTTGTACCGATATCAAACGCATCTGTTGAAGTAGAACACCCGACGGTGGCGAAGTGGGGAACTCTTGGTAGAACTCTTTAAAGTTATCGCGCGAACTGCCTCCTTTATATGCTTTATCTTAACTTGTTGTACAATTGTTTTCACAGCTCGCAGACCGCTACGCACTCCCGTCCCCGGAATCAACGACATGTTCAAAAAGCTTAAGGCTAGAAAGTGTTTTTGGATTCGCTACTTCCACCTTCAAAGGGTTATTCGAGCTCGCGAGTTTTCTCTTAACGACGAGGAAGATCGTCTTTATCAAAGTGAGTCTGAAGACCTCGCTATCATGCCAGACCGTCCAACTTTCCGCGATCTCGCCAAGAAGGAAGGTGCGAAGTCCAAGAAGAAGACCAATCCAGAAGCGGCTACTCCTATCGTCGAAACGACTGAACGAAGTATAGCCAAGGAAGATGCTCCTGCTGCAAGAAATGACGAAGCGACAGCTGTTGATGCGAGAATCAGCTAACTCTGATAAAGGCAAAGGTAAAGCTGACGATGCGAAGAAAACTCGTCGAGAGCTGCCGACTTTGCATTTAAATGAGGCCATCCCACGATCCGGAAGGTCCGTCGAGCTCTATGACGATCCTTCTGCCGCGGCCGCCTTAATGGCTAAGATCACATATCCCGGTGACAATGTCCCAATACCGGTGATGTTGATAAAGAGCGAGCTCTTCAAAGAATTCGCGTCTCGCCAGGCCAAGGTAAATCCCACTTATTCTATCTATTCCGTCTTGATTCCTTCCTCATACTTCAACCCTTCTGCAGGCTATCACACACTGCAACAAAATGATCATAGCGTATTATTAGGAGGCGAGGTCTAGGCAGGCCTTTATCGACGAGGCCAGGGAGAAGGAGGAGGTCGAAAAGAAACAAGTCGCAGCTTAAATGAACTTGCTTTCTGCCGAGCGCGACGCATATAAGAAGAGTTCTGACGACTTGGGCAAGCATCTCCAAAAGGTTGGTCTTGAAAAGAAAAAGGCCGAGGAGAAAATTGCCGAACTGGAGGAAAAGCTGTTGGCTCTGAACTCGAGTCGCGAGAGAGATCTTGAGATGGCTGCTTCTTCTGCGAGGCGAACCGCGGCTGCCAAGGTTCAAACTCGAGTGACTCGTGCAAATGAGTTGTTTTGCAAAATGATGAAGAAGCCGATTAGGAATATGGTCTCTCTTTCGCAAGCCGAATCTAACCTCCAACTCCTTGATGACATGGAAAAAACTGATGCCGAGGAACCCTTCGATCCCAAAGCCGAACGTGCTTTCTTAGTCAAGAAGAAAGAGAAGCTGGGCTCTGCCCATGATGTCTTTGATGAGATAGCCGCCGAGTTGAGGAAAACGCTAGGTATGAATTACGTGGTTCCCATTAATGTAAAGGATATAGTTGTTTCTCCGCGAGTCGAGACTGTTGCTAAATCTGTTGGTGTTAATGTAGCTTCTGGATCCAACGACGATTCGCTGGGCATGCGTTTGCGAGCTGCTAGCGAAAAGCTGAGTGATAGCGAGTCAGCTGACATTGATAAATTTGCTGATGCCGACCAAGTTGCATCAACTGATCCTCTGCGCGAGCCGGCTCCTTCTGAACAGGATCCCAATATTGGCGTGGTGGCGGGTTCGGCTGGTATTGCCGCTCCAGCCGAAGAAAAAGGGGTCGAAGAAGGCGAGTTGGTCGCCTAATCCACAAGTTTTTAATGTTTTGTAAGATTTGTTTTTTGTATTGCTTAAGGTTTTAAGACTTTTATCGTTTTGCTGCCTGGACGACTTTACCCAACTTGTGATATTTTAAATGCCTGGTTGATCGAAACGACATTTTAATGCACGCTTTTAAGCGACTTCATCATTTTAAGATTTGCCGCTTTTTAGCGAGGCCTGTTTGAGTTCGTTTAGCGAGACCTGTTATAGTTCGTTACTTTGGACAAAATTTGGTGCAGACGAGTTCTGCAGACTCTCTGACCCGATTATAATCTCTGACCCGATTATATTTGCCAAGTTCGACCAGTGTTTAAGTATAACTGGGTTTTGCGTGACGAACATCCTGGTTTACAGGCATATTCCCGTGAATACATCAGCTCCAGTGATGAACTCTGAATTTGTATAGCGCGCTTTATCCATTATGGGTGTATAGGTAAACTTCGCGATGAAGTGTTATGTAAGTCGTTTGTGAATTGATCGAGTCGTAATAAACTTTTAGCTTAGTACACATCGAGTTTGGGAGTTTTGAATATACGGACCTACTCCCCCTTTTTTTTGACTAGGTGGGCAACTGAACTCTTCCGAAGACGAGCTAGCTACGTACCCCGTGAAGGGATCAAGTCGCACCGTATTTCAAGTAAAATGACTTGTACTTTTAGCAGTAGTACTTTTTCAGATGTCGCGCATTCCAGGAACGCAGGATCATTTCGCCTTTCATGTTAGCGATTTCGTAGACGCCTGGACGAACTACCTTCATGATTTGGTAAGGTCCTTCCCAGTGGGCGCCGAGTTTTCCGGCATTAGAATTGGCTGTATTCTGAAACACTCTGCGAAGGACGAGGTCTCCTTCGTAAAAACGCCGAACTCGTACCTTGGAGTTGTAATACTTGGCGGCCACTGTTTGATATTCAGTCATCTTGATAAGAGCTTGATCACGTCTTTCATTGATGAGGTCGAGCTCGTTGAGCATGAAGAGATGATTGAGACCTTCTTGTTCCGGAAGTAATCGTCGACGAACTCCTGGAAAATAGACCTCGGGAGGAATCACACATTCTGTTTCGTAGACGAGGACGAAAAGTGTCTCGCCAGTAGTGCGACGGGGTGTGGTTCGATAGGACCATAAAACCCCCTCGAGCTCATCTGCCCACCGGCCCTTCTTAGCGTCGAGTCGAGTCTTGTATCCGTGAATAATCGTTTTGTTCGATGCGTCTGACTGACCGTTGTCCTGCGGGCTGCGAGGTGTCGACTTGCTGACTCTGATCTTCCATTTGTCGCAGAAAAGTTCAAAACGCTTGGAAATAAACTGCGAGCCGTTGTCTATCACTATTTCGTAGGGCACGCCGTGTCGAGAAATGATATTTTTCCAGACAAATTTTTCGACCTGCTTGTCTTTAAGCGATCCAAATGCTTCTGCTTCAATCTACTTGGAAAAGTAGTCCGTTAGGACCAAAAGGTACCCCTTCTGCCGAGACGGGTGGAGAGGTCTGACAATGTCCATCGCCCATCGCATGAACGGATACGGCGATGTGACAGAACTCAAAAACTCTATATGTTGGTGGATGAAAGGACCATGACGTTGACACTTCTCGCACTTTGTCGCGAACAACTCGCAGTCTTTTATCATTGTTGGCCAAAAATATCCATGTTGCTTGATTCGAATGGCGAGTGAGCGACCTCCGGAATGGTTACCGTAGGATCAACCATGAACTTTGTGCATTATCTGGCGAGCCTCTTCCCCCTCGACGTAGACGAGGAGCGGCTCGGACAGTCGCCATTTAAAGATATTTCCATCCAGCAGAACGAAACGCGATGCCTGCACCTTTAACTTGCGAGCCGCCCATTTATCCGCCGAAACATCGCCGCCTGCAAGATATCCACGAACGTTATCCATCCATTTTGTATCACAACCATAAACCGTGGTCGCGTCGTCGATGGGTATGTCGTCGATTTCATGCAATGGTGGCGATTCCTCGTTACATGGGTATGCATCTTCCGACAATTCTTTGAGTTGTTCGGGGAGAAGACCGCGGTTAAAAGTTGTATTATTCGGATCGAGAACGTTGTTTTCTCCCATTACATCTGTCGTTTCATCCGCCTCGACCGTGTCGGAATTGTCGAGGTCCATCAGATCTGGTTCGACAAAAACCCTGGTTTGGTCGAGGTCCATCGGATCCGCCACGGGATGAGTAGGCGAGTTATTGCTTAAATCCGCTCTCAACTTAGCGGCTTGAGATCTCGTCAGCACGTTGACTTCCTTAGTGATCGCGATACTCGATTGTTCAATGAACTCAACCTTGACGATTCTCTTAAGATCTTTGTCTGGCTATGCCGATGAGCCGAGTAAAGCGAGGGCATCTGCTTTCGAGTTCTCTGCCCTTGGAATTCTTTTCAAGGTAAAAAGCTCGAACTCCGCTGTTAATGTCTTGACGAGGGTGAGGTATGCTTCCATGCGCTCGTCCTTTGTCGTGTATTCGCCGTTGAATTGTATCACGACGAGTTGAGAGTCGCAAAAAGCGTCAATCCTTGTCATTTTAAGTGCTTTAGCCAATCGAAGACCCGCGAGTATGGCTTCGTACTCTGCCTCATTGTTTGATGCTTTGAAACCAAGGCGGAATGATTGTTCCAGAGATTCTCCGTCTGGTGACGACAGTCGAATGCCTACTCCCAATCCGTGTTTAGCTGACGAGTCGTCTACATGTAATTGCCAGATTTGGGATGGGTCTTCGTTTTCTGACGAGGCTGCCGCCTCCGGTAACTCGATTAGAAAATCGGCCAAAACTTGTGCCTTGATAGTCGTCCTACTGCGATATTCGATATCGAACTTGCTTAATTCGATGGCCCACTTGGCGAGTCGCCCGGATTGAGTCGGGCTATGGAGAACAGCTCGTAGGGGAAAAGTACTGAGAACTACGATCGAGTGGGATTGGAAATAAGAACGAAGCTTGCGAGCCGATGTAATAACCGCGAGCGCTAACTTCTCTGTTAGCAGGTATCTTGTTTCCGCATCGGTTAACGACTTGCTGACGTAGAAAACGGGCTTCTGCTCGGTGCCGTCTTCGCAAACCAGAACTCCACTGACTGCTGATAAGGTAACCGCGATGTAAAGATAAAGCGGTTCGCCAGCAACGGGCTTTGTCAAAACGGGTGGAGTCGAGAGATATTGTTTCAACTTCTGGAAGGGTGCTTCACACTTCTCAGTCCAATCGAACGCCTGTCGGGCTGCCCCCTTTTTATCCTTAAGCGTGTCATAAAAAGGCAAGCATTTGTCGGTAGAACGCGAGACGAATCTGTTCAACGCCGCCACTCTTCCTGTCAATCGGTGGACCTCTCTTTTTATTTTTGGCGAGGCCATCTGGATAAGCGCATGGATTTGCTTCGGATTTGCCTCGATCCCGCGACGAGTTACCATGTAGCCGAGGAATTCACCTGACGTTACGCCGAAACGGCACTTGGCCGGATTGAGCTTCATGTTGTACTTATTTAGTAGCGCGAAGCATTATGCGAGATGGCCGACATGATCTTTCTCCTCTTGCGATTTGACAAGCATATCATCTATGTAGACTTCCATCGTCTTGCCGAAAAGGTCCGCAAACATCTTGTTCACCAACCATTGATAAGTAGCCCCTGCGTTCTTAAGGCCAAAAGGCATGACCTTGTAACAATAGATTCCGCGATCTGTAATGAAAGACGTCTTGTCGCGATCGCCAGGGTGCAGGAAGATTTGATTGTAGCCAGAAAACGCATCTATGAACGACAGTAGTTTGTTCCCAGAGTTGGCCTCGTCGAGGCGGTCGATATGCTGGAGAGGAAAACTATCATTTGGACATGCTTTATTCAAGTCCGTGAAATCCACACAGGCTTGCCACTTACCACTCTTCTTCTTCACGATGACTTGATTAGCGAGCTAATCGGGATATCTGACTTCAGAAATTGGACCTGCTCGCAAGAGTCTGTCTACTTCGTCATTTACCGTTTGGGCCCTATCTGGACCGAGTCGCCTTTGCTTTTGCTTTATAGGCTTGAAGGTCGCATCAACATTCAACTCGTGATTGATGATACCGATATTAATCCCGGACATATCCTCATCTGGCCAGGCGAAAGTATCAATGTTCTTCTAAAGGAATTCGACGAGGTCGACCTTGACTGCTTCGTCAAGCGATGCGCCTATCTCCACACATTTTTCAGGGGACTCGTTGTCTATGCAAACCGATATGACAGGTTCGCAGGTCAGACCCGCTCCTTCCTCTTCACGGGATTCCGCAACCTGTAATTGTTATAAAGCGTTCGAGAGCTCCTTGACGGGCTCTCTGTCAGTATTAATCTTTTTTCGTTTCTTGTTCGGGATTGGGGTTGCCGCCTGACTCCTATTTTGTGTGCGGCCATGAAGCAAGATCGCGACGCTGCCTGACTTCCTCTGATTGTTTTGATCCTGGCTTTGGTTGGAAATTTAAGGCAGAGATGATATGTCGAGGCGAGGGCACCCATCGAATTGAGCCAAGGGGTTCCCATTATCACGTTGTAAATCGCCGGGTTGTTGGATACTGCGAACTCTACTATTTTAGTTACCCCTTCCGCACATACCGAAAGTTTGATCGTGCCGAGTGTCATTGTCGTTTCGCCATTGAACCCGATCAAAGGCTTAGGATGGGATTCGACTTGAGCGAGGTCGATTTCCATACGTTTAAGAGCGTCTATGAAAATGATGTCCACTGTGCTTCCAGTATCAATCAAAACGCGACCTGTGTCCCAACCTGCGATGAAGAGTCGGATGACAAGAGGGTCATCGTGAGGTTTGTTAATGTCGTCGACCTCCTGCTCTTTAAACTGGATGACATCGTGTGTAAACTTGGACGGGTTGGGTTTATTTGCCTCTATCTCGGCTCGCCTTTGATAAGCTTTGATTGATGAGATAGTGTTCGAGCAATGCCGCAAGCTGCCCATGATCATTACAAACCTTTTGCTTCGAGCCGCCTTTGTCATCGCTACCGCTTTGCCTGTCGAGGTGGGCCTCCTCATCGTTCCGCCTGTCTCGTTTGTTACTCCTGTTATTGTCCCAAGATGGCTTGTCTCCTTCCCTTGCATCGTCGAATTGCTCAAGTTGGAAATCGCTAACACTTATTTTTCCTCCGAGCTTGCCGACGGCCAGCTTCGCTGCAAGTCGCATACCGAGTACTCTGCAATTAGTTGTCGAATGTCTGCTCATTTTGTGCAAGTCGCAATATGCGGACTCGTCGTATTGCGAGTTCCTTATCCAAGTGTTGCCATTACTACGACCCGGAGTGCCACTTCCGCGGCCTCACCCTTTTCCTCGACCATAGCTGGGCGAGTCCATCTGATAGTTATGGGCACCATTAAAACCTCCCTCGTGTTGCACAAAATTGCCCTGCTTCTTCTTTCCTGTAACCGGGGCTTCCTACTGATTAGGATTTCTGGCCTTCCCATACTTCTGACCTAGAACTCTGGTTTCATCCTCGCCCTTTGCGAAACCATTGGCGCGATGTAGTGCGTCTTGAATCGACGCGAGCTCATTAATTGTCATTTCTTTTCGGAAATCCGAATCGTACCACATGGCTTTCCTCAACGCGCTCTGTGCGGACTGGTCGTCGATCCCCTTTACTTGAGTAAGCATAGTCTTGAAGCGTTCGATGAAAATTCCCAAGGGTTCGCTAGCTGCCTGCGACATGGTGTAAAGGTCTGCCTCCGACGACATGCGCTTGATTAAGATGGCGTATAGCATCAAGAATGCTTCGGAGAGCTGCGCGAAGTTGTCGATTGAATTTCTCTTCATTTCCGTGAACCAGTAGGGAGCTTCCCCCTTGAGGTGCTCCACGAAGAGGAGGCAGTGACCCATGTAATTTTCGTTGAGTCGGAAATTAGCTCGCCCCATGGCGATTGAGAATGCTCTAATGTGTTCTGTGGGGTCGCCCTTTCCCTCGTAAATAGGGACCCTGATCTTCCCCGGATCGGATAAATGCGCCTTGGTTATCCGCTCGGTAAAGGGAGTAGTGCGAGCTTCCTCAAGAAAATGCTCGATTTATGGTGCTTTGCTGGTTGCGCGATGCACTTGCGATCACATATCTTTGAGGTCGCGGGCAGTCTGCTGCATGATGGCTTTGAGCTCGTCCATCTCCCTTTGCTGCGTAGCAATAGTTCTGCGATTGGTCGGGGCTTCGGTCTGCTCTGTCCATCGCATATTAGCGCGATCTCGCCATCATCCCGACCTTGGATATGACTGGCCGGTCGACTGGGTCGTGCGGCTCTGAATTCACCATTCTCCGGATTGTCTACAATCTCGACAATGTCATCAGTCCCACCTGCGACCGGGATGGCTCCATCTTTGAGAGGCGTTGGTGTACGATCCCCGCGAGCCCTGCGAGCTGAAGGCGAGGCCACTGGTGAGAAGCTGAGAGTGGTCGAGTTGATTTGAAGCGCGGCGCGTTGACGATGTCCTTGAAACTGATGGGCTGCCGATAAGGCTCTGATTTCGGTGGTCATGTTACTATTGATCGTTTCTTGATTTTGCGACTGCTTGAGCAACTGCTCGAGCATTGATTTGAGCTGACTGTAAGCGTCCGGTGTGGCTGGGTCGGCCGGTCCTGTATTGGTGACTGTCTGGTTTCCTGTCGGGACAGATCCGTCCGCTTCCACCTCCACAGCGGACTGGCTGTTTTTGTTGGTTTGCCCATCTTCTGCAGACTCCCTCGGACCTGAACCACCATCGGCCGGTGGAGAGCGCGGGTTCGTTATTGACATATTGCGAATTCGTCTAAGTATTTGTTTTGTGTATGAAGCTAGTGTTGCGAGTAGGTCCCCTCCTTCTAGCGCCAAATTGTGCGAGCTGGAATTTCACACAATAGAATTTGTGAAGATTCGAATGAAAAAGAGCTTCTTTAGAGTTACAAACACTCAGATGGATTACGAATTAGGGTTCTTATTGGTTAGCTGAGAGCTGTTTTCTCTTTATTCAGTTCAGAATTTCGGATCCCCTTTTTGTGAGGGGGTACATGCTTATTTATAGGAAAATAGGTCGGTTTGACTGTAGCTTGTTGGGCCTTTAATGGGCCTCTATCTTCTGGGCTTGACCATTGGGCCGGTTTGACGTATACCGTAGTCGTTTTAGGTTTATTAATTCTTCTAGGGGAGATTTGACCCCTACAATATATATATGCCTTCATCAACTAACGACTGTTATGTTACAGGATCTACATGTCTCTCGCCCGTGAATACCATTCTGATAAGATAGATGCCGAACTAGCTGTCTTAAAAGATGAAGAATTTCCGGGGTGGTTGCCATGTTATGTAAGTTTAAGATAATTACTTACTCTTACTTTTCCATGTTTTCACGTTCATATGTTACTTATATGTTACTTATATCATTTTGTAGGTGTCTGACAGTATAGCACGTGGTGAAGATGTCCCGACATGGTTAGTTGAGTTTGTTCATGGGTTACTCAGCACCGCGACTTCATATCGCGGGTTTTGTACTAGGGGATATTCGTTCATGATCCGTGAGGAAGGACGTCAAATGTCAACTTCGGACTGTGGTATTTCGGCGCAATCCGGTGATACCATGTACTATGGGATTTTAAAAAAAATCTTGGTAATCCACTATCCAGGAATGTTGGACTTACGGTGCATTGTGTTTATGTGCGATTGGTATGACCCATCCAATGGTTGAGGGGTTCGAGTTGACCCTCTTGGTGTTATTTCGATAAATTCTAACCGGAAACTACAGTATTATGATCCATTTATCCTTTCGTCTCAAGCAGACCAGGTATCAATACAGTAATATGTTTACCTACTTATTCATTGTTAAGGTTTCTTGTTCTTGTATATTACCAATAACCACTAATTATTAATAGGTTTGCTACATTCCATATCCTCGAGTTGCCTACCGTACAGATCCGTGGATCACAATAACTGCAATAAACCCGAGAGGAAAAATCTATGGAGTTCCAGAACATGATGCTCTACAACCATCGAGAAGTGTTCAAATGTCACCGGTTGAGGAGATGGATAACATCGACCTTGTCGTTGATGTCACTCATGTCGGGGATGATCTAGTGCATTCGGACGAAGAGGAAACACTTGGAGAATTTGACGACGATTCAGACTCCATCCCTAGTGAAGGTTTCTCCGAAGATTCAGAATAATAATTTGGGAATAAATATTTGTTTATTAATGCATGTTGTTCTCTCAGGATTGTGTGTTCCATATATCATATTATTTAATACTATATATAGTCATGTTCGATGACTAATAAACGATAAATATTGTTATTGCAATTCCAATAAAATATTACATTTAATGAAACATAAAATTTAAAACTGATGAAATAATTAGGTACATTAGAGAGTTTTAAATTTTTAACACACAACCGTGCTGGTACAACCACATAATAAACTCCTCATTTTACAATCATATGTCGGTTTCCACACCGAAATTACCTTTTGTTAGAACCATTTAGTGATGTGCTTTCTCTTTTTTTTCTTTGCTGTAGAATCTACAAATCCGTCGCACAATTCGCTTTTAATTGCATCAACATCTACATTTATGTTTGGCTTGTCTGGGCTTTGGGCGAATTCAAAATCATAGTAATGATCCTTTTGTGTAGAATCTATAAATCCGTCGCACAATTCACTTTTGATTGCATCATCTAAATTTAAGTTTCGCTTCTTTGGGCTTTGGGCGAATTCATAACCATAGTACTTATCCTTACATACGTTTGAACCACTTGCACCGTAAGTATCTGAATTTTCCATCAATTGACGTGGTTGATCGGCTTCGATAACCCACTTATGGTCAGGACATTGTGGCTTCCTATCGTAAATATGGTGGATGTTTGGCGACCACTGGGTGTCAGACACTATTGTTGATGTGAAATCTTCTTTATGGATTGGTGAGCACGTATCAAATCCCCACGAGTAAGTGGGAATTTCTTGAGTGAATTCGTCGCAATGACCAGGGGTTTCCCACGAGTATTTTGGATTATAAAAAAATTTACCCTCGGATGTTGTTTTTGCGTCTTCGTTAGGAGACGTAGAAGACATTTTTGTGTTATTGAGATCTATAGAAGATATACAATCCATCAGCTGTATTTATAGTAGAAGTTATATGTAAAAACCGTCGGTATTCCGTTCGTATTCCCAACGGAATTAACACCGTAGGAATTTAGACTACACGATGTCGGCAAAGTTTGATTGGTCACCTGTACTAACGGATTTGCGACGGACCTATGTCGGCAAAGTTTGATTGGTCACCTGTACTGACGGATTTCCGACGGACCTATGTCGGCAAAGTTTGATGGGTCACCTGTACTGATGAATTTTCGACGGACCTATGTCGGCAAAGTTTGAGTGGTTATTAGATGAAGTATAGTGGCCGATGGGATTGGTGGGGTGTTATGTCGGAGTGGGTTGATGGTTTTCCGACGGAAATCCGACGGTTATCCGTTCTACATAAGTTTCCTCATTTTCTCATTCCTTCATAAAACATTTTCAACACAATTTCAAAACACAGAAAAATTCAAGTGGGTAATGGCAAACAGAGATCTATGGAATTACTATATGGAAAACCAAGGCCCCGGTCAAAACCCTCCAAACACAACTCTTGTTCCTTCAAGCCCTCCTTACGATAACTTAAATGTCATAGATGCTCAACCGACAATTTCAATCCACCAAACTAACCGATCCCTGAACCAAACGCCCGAAATACCGGGACCATGGCAAGTCGTAAGGCGAGGAATTTTTCGGAAGAGGGCTCATGATGCAAGGGTGGTGCGAGGTGAAAGTTCGCAAACTCACCCAACACAAGATTTTATTTATGAGGTCATTAACGAGGCACCACAAGCCGACCAGGATTTTAGTAGTCCTCGGTGGACTTCTACTATCGATTACATAATCCGTGAAGGTATATATATATATATATATATAATTACCGTTATTACTTTTACATTATATTGTTATATAATGATTGTAGCTGACAAATACAAAATGTATCATTCATAAATGTAGGTTCTTATCACAATAGGACCACACCATTCTGCACAGAGGTTGCTGAAATTCAAGCCCCGCGTTCACAATTTGTGAAAATAAAAAAGGTTCACGTTTCCGTCCAATTTTATTAACATTTAGAGAAACAATTTATCTGACAAGTATATTCTATTTAATTATCAGATTGTGGCTATGCTCTCTATTTTGACCCCCAATGACAATGGAGATCTGTTTGTAACCTTAAAAGATCCGTCGGGAATAATCGAGGGAATCATGCACCATAACATATTCAAGAATGACGAGTACATATGTAACGCCCGTGAACCAAAAATGTGATTTCTGGTAAGTGTCGATCGACACAGTGGGTATCTGTCGATCGACACAGGTTGTTGCTTCTTCGAAGTTTTGGCAGAGAAGTCTCTGTCGATCGACACAGGTTGAGTGTGTCGATCGACAGGCGTTAAAAATCAGACTTGGGCTTTGATTTTGGTTCGTTTTGGTTAATGGGCCGGTTTGGGAACTTAGGGTTCCGTATATAAGGTTGGAAAAACGCGTTTTCCTTCACTATGGGCCGAAAAATCAGATCTAAAGGGGGATTTTGAGAGAGAAAGAGAGTTGTGAGGATTGGAGAAGTTTGAAGGAAATTCTTGTGGATTTGTCCTTGATTCTCTACCCTATAGTGTGTGATTCCGTGGGAGAGGCTTTGGGAGGCTGTTTTGGTGCGAAAATCAGTGTTAGAAGATCCGTGTTCTTCGTGTTCTTCGCGTTCTTCGTTCTTCCTCTTCAGATCTAAGGTGAGTGCGTGACCATAGGTCCTTAGATTGAGGAATGGATGATATGCGGTTGCTTGTTGTGTGTTTTTGGTGGATTTGCGATTGTATGAACAGGTTTTGGGTTGAGAAGTGTGGAGATTCGACCATGAGAGGATAGGTCGGATTCCAGCAGCAGCTCGCCTGTCGATCGACAGGATTGTTTCCGTGTCGATCGACACGGGTTTTAAAGTGTCTGTCGATCGACAGGATTGCTTCCCGTCGATCGACATGGTTGCTGCTGTTTCTGTTTTGTGTTGTTTGCTTGTTCTGTGCATTGTTTGATAATCCTGGTATTTCATGTGTTCCTTTATCTGAGTAATTGGCTTGTAGATGGGAGGACCGTCTCACTAAGTATTTCTTAAATACTTACGCAACTCGTTTTTCCTAATTGTGTTGCAGGTAAAGGGAAATCGTGATCGCGGAATCATGGCCACAAGAGGGGATGATAGGATCTTTTGTGTTGACGTTAGTCTTTTGTGTTGATGTTTAGTCTAGTGAACCCGGTGTTAGGTTGCTAGATTTGTATGAGCATTCCTGGATTTAATGCTGATTATAATCGTTGGATGATTGTTATGAGATTTTATTATGGATTTAATTGTTAATTTTATTCCGCAGTAGAATTAATTTAGCAAAAAAAAAAAAAAAAAAACGGGTGTTACAACAGACTCACGACTGTTGTCGGTGCGGTGGTCATCCTCAAGAATGTTACCGTTTGCCGTTTTGATAGGAACACAAAGTACCTAAACATCACAGAGCGGAACATTGTTTAGGTACTTACACCATACGTTTATAAATATTTTTGGGAATGGTTAACTAAATTTAGTTTTGAAACAGATAATCGGTGCCAATACCATGATTGCTGAATACCAGCCAACGAAAGTATGCACCATGGAGGAGGAAGATGAAGGAAATACTGGGTACGAATATGAAACAGTTCCAGAATCCGATGAAGAATAAATAATTTATGTTGCTTTTGTGTTAAATAATTTCCTACTATCTATTGTACGCGTGTAACCGGATAATGTTGTTATGTGTAATATGTTACTATTTTGGTATTTAAATTCCTATTGTAAGTATAATGTAAGATTTATGAAAATCAAGGCAACATAGATAGAACATGTGGAATTCAGGGGTTTGGTAAAACAGAACCAAAAAAAAATAATAATAATAATAAATTGTACAATATTATTTCAATACTTGATGTGGTTGGTTATCACCTATTTAATGACAGACAGTTACGTACAAAAATAAAAAAAATGCAGACAATTAAGAGTTCAAGAAGGAGTTAGGTGAAGCTCTAGTAAATAAGAGAAGCCATGCATGAAGCGAACCATAAATATAAAGAATGAGGTAGAGCTGCTGAGGATTAAAGGCTTGAGGGATTTCTTTTAGTTTTCTTTGTAAGCTCTTGAACAATGGCCAAACCAGTTCTTCAATCTCCCAAAAACCCACATTAAGCTCAACGAATGAAGATAAATAAAATATATACCCGTCGGAAATAAAGACGGAATTCCGACGGTTATTTATTTTATTTATAAATTTAATTGAAAGATATATAAAATAAATATCCGTCGGAATATAAAGACGGAATTCCGACGGTTATTTATTTTATTTACAAATTGAATAGGCAAAAAAATTATTTAAACGATTATAGATATATAAAATAAATGACCGTCGGAATTCCGTCTTTTTCCGACGGAAACCCTAATTTCTCTTGCCGCCAATAACCCTTGGTATCATCGCCAAAGCGGGAATTCCGTCGGAATTTTTAAGGTCCGTCGGAATTCCGTCAGACACTGTTATAAATATCCACACTTCGTCTTCCCCGATTCCATTCCTCAAAAAAAAAAAAAATTCTCTCTTTGAAACCGTCGTTTTCTCTCCTTCAAACCGCCGATTAGCCCACGAATCACCCTCTTCCACCAAATCTTTCACCTAATCAAAACCTATGTAAGTTTTAAATAATTTTATAGAGTTTTTGTAAAATTTTTGTTGAATTTGGAGATTGTATAGAGTTTGAGTGAAATTGTATAGAGTTTTTGTGAAATTGTTGTTGAATTTGGAGATTAGATAGAGTTTTTGTGAAAATGTATAGAGTTGTTGTGAAATTTTTGTGAATTTGGAGATTTTTTGAGAATTTTTGTGTATTTGGAATAAACAAATTTAGGAATTAAAACGTTAAGGGTTGATGAGGATGTTAGAAATTTATAAAAGTAGGGTTGTACATAATTTTGTTAATTTTGGAATTTTGGTGAGTTTAAGATATCGTATATAGCATATTTTAAGAATATCATTTAAAATCCTTTAAATTTTAAAATTTTATAACATTAATAAAACAATTTAAATTAAAATTTAAAAACTATTTACATATACACAAATTTAAAACTTGAAATCCGACAAAATGTAAAATTTATTCAACCTTTAAATCGTTTAATTTTAAATTTTTAAAAATTTAAACATTTAAATCCTCCAAATTTAATAATTTATTTCCATTAATAAAAATTGTCCAAATTATAACTGTCAATTTCCCAACACAATCTATTTCCATTAATTATAGGAATTTTGGTGAGTTCAAATGTTTTTTTGATTTTTGGGGATTTTTAAAAATTTAATATATCAATAAAATGTTATATTTTCAATTTATCAATATCCTATATAGAATATTTTAAGAAAATCCTTTAAATTTTAAAATTTTATAACATTAAAAAAACAATTTAAACCTTTAAAATTTACAACTATTTAAAAATACTAAAATTTAAAACTTGAAATCCTACAAAATTTATAATTTATTAAACCTTTAAATCATTTAATTTTAAATTTTTAAAAATTTAAACCTTTAAATCCTTCAAATTTAGAAGTTTATGCCCATTAATAAAAATTGTCCAATTATAAATGTCAATTTCGCAACAAAATCTTAATCCATACACTTCGGTTTCTGAATATAGAATATACAAAGAATGCCTGATTACTTAAATTTGAAAAATTACAATTTCCTGGAAATCCCTAAGTCCATATATCACAAAACTACATAATCTCAAATACTATAAATTCATTTATTACAAAAACCTGAAATTCCCATATGTTCCTAAATAATAAAATGTCCAAAAAAAAAATTTCTTAAATCTCAAAATTCAAAAAACACAAATTCCCAATATCCTTAAATCCAAAATCATAAATTTCTAAATAACTAAATCACAAAATCTTAAAATTCATATAAATTTTAGAATTCCATAAATCCCGGAATCTCAAAATCTAAGAATTTTGGAATTCGTAGGGACTATTCGCACTATCATCACTCTAGGACTCTGTGGGGGTCGAAACCAACACAACTAAATTTGTAAGAGTTCGTGAGGGGAATTTAGAGATTTCTATGCTAACTAGGGATCACAAGAGATTCAGAAAGAGTTGTGTGTATTGCTATGTAAAAGTAAAGTACAATGCTTGTGTATGAAATTGCGGATCCTCTTTAGGGTTTTTACAATGACGTATATATAGTTTCCTAAGCTGACTAAATCTCCTAAGTCTTCACGGAATTGCTTGAGTCGGTTGCGTTACGTGGGCTTCGTGTCTGGACCGGGTTCTCCTTATGTTATTGGGCTGAAGACGCAACTGGAGAGGGTGTGATCGGCCTTTGGGCGAGGCCATGGTCGCCTAGACTCGGCGAGCCCATGGTCGGTGATGAGCGAGTGCGTGGTCGCGACCCCGAGTCTCGACCGAGCCTGCAGTTGCGGTTGAGAGCCGATCGCACGGTCGCGGGTGAGAGCCGATCGCACGGTCGTGGGCTTGAGTGGAGCGAGCCCGTGGTAGCTTGCCTCTGGCGAGGCCGCGGTCGGCTCCGTAAGGCCGAACACGCCTCCATTCGTCAAGTCTTGAATGGCCCTTCACCTTGTCCAGACAGCTTCCATGATTACTAGACTTGCTTCGCGTGAAGACCCAAGAGCTGACTCGCCGTGTTTGTTATGAATTCGGAGAGCCATTTCTTTAGTTACTTTGGCTTTGGATGTTAACGTTGAGCGGGTGAGAACCGACCCCAACAGTTAGCCCCCCAGCTCGGTAGTGTTAGAGCTAATAGTGCCGAGTTAAAAGATGTGTTGAGTATCAGCGTTAACGTTTGAAGTCAAGATGCTTGTTTATCCTACAGTAGTAGAGAGTGACTTTATGCAAGAGGCTTTAAGACTTTGCAGGTGTTGAGAAGATTTTAAGACTTCGTGCTTCCTCTGTCGAAGCTGCTGCGTTTTCTGCAGAATTTTTTTTTTCTTTTTCTCTCGAAGATTTTAAGACTCCGTATTTTCTATGGAGGTTTTAAGACTCCGTGATGCGATTGCTAATGTCAATGACATTTCCGAGTATTAGCTAGGCGATTTCCGGAGGGAAGAGTGTTGTGTTGTTGAACGGAGGCGGGACATGTGTGGTGAGAGAAAGAGAAGATCCTTTTTCCCTTAAAGGGATAAGGTCTGACCTAATCAACTCTTTCTCCTTCCTTTCCCCTTCTTCTAGATCTAAAATTTTTTTTCTTCTCTTCTTCTCCTCCTTGCCGCCGACCACGACATAGCAACCACCGACCGTGTGCTCGTTTGTGGCTGACCGCGAGCTCGCCATTTTTCTTCTTCCTTGGTGAGTTCCTTCATTGATTCTCTTTGCACAAGTCTTTCTAAATCTCATAGCTTCATGGAAAATTCAAGTTTGTAGATCTAGATTTTCTCATGGAGAATCAAACTTTGCTATGTTGGATTGTTGATTGCTTAGGAGAATCCTTGAATCTTTGCATAGTCTTTTGGAGATTCCCCATTGAAACTTGTTAGGGATTGAACTTGTGCTTGAGATGTGTTCTTGGTGAATGATGGAAATTCTTGACTTTTGATTTATCTTGTTGACTTGTGCATAGGTAGACTTGTTGTTATGGAACAAGACACACTTGATTCGGTTGATAGTGGGGGATCGGTGCTTAGAACCGACCCCGTGGTCGCGTCAACCAACCGGACCGACCATACGGTCGCGTCGCTACGCGAGGCCGAACTCGCGATCGAGCCTCCCACGCCGACAGAGGACGCGGTCGCATCTCCTCACCGGAGCGAAGACGTGGTCGCACTTCCTCACCAAGCCAATCCCGTGATCGCACTTCCTCACCATGCCGGCCCCGTGGTCGCGATGTCGGGTTGTGCCAAGCCCGTGGTCGCACCATCAATCCGAACCGACCCCGTGGTCGACTCATCCGACCGGACCGACCCTGCGGTCGCACCGTCAAGTCACACAGACCTCGCAGTCACATCATCGAGCCGAAATGACCCCGTGGTTGCACGTCATGAGAATGCGGGCACTGGGATTCGCCTCCGTAGTAAGCTTAGTGAGGTCGATGAGAATGATGATGGTGTTTTCGATGACTTAGCTGATGTTGAGGAAGAGAGGAGGCCTACCGGCGATGAGGGTTTGATGGCTCGTAATGGGGGAGTTGGACTTTCCTTCTCCTTTATTGATGAGGATCCGGGGCTCCCAGATGGTGCGGCCGACGCAGCTTTGTCAGGGTCTTCTTCTTCTTTTAGGTCACTTCCTTCCGATGTTGAGGATGGTGATGAGGTTGACCGACCTACAGTGGTTAGGAAGAAGAAGGCGCGACTGGATCCTCCGGGGTCCACTCTTTGCGACGAGGAGTCACTCTAGCTTCTCCGGGAGAAGTGCGAGATTTCGGATGAGATCGTGTTGGTTGTTCCTGATCGCACACAGCGAGCTGATGCTCCGCCTCCGGGGCACTTCACCGTGTACGAGAACTTCATCGAGCATTGCTTGTTGTGGTTCCCGGTACCTAGCTTCCTTCTTCGTTTCTTAGATGCGAATGGTATCTCCCTTGCTAAGATCAACCCCAGGGGGTTAAGGCACGTTATTGGTATCTACGTGCTTAGTAGGGAGTGTAACGCAGAGATTAGCACCGAGCAACTGTCTAGCCTTCTGGACTTCAGGCCTAAGGGCCGTGCAGATGAGCTTAGGTATCTGGTTTCTCCGGTTCAGGGTGGTGTGCTCATTGACGGGTTCCCAAGCAAGGACGATCACTTTGAAGATCGATTCTTCTTTGTCAAGATATCGGAGAAGACCATTGAGGCGGATTGCATCTCCCTCGTCAGGACGAACTGGGAGAAGAGAGGTAATTCTATACTTAGAAATACTTTCTTTTGTATCATGCTTATGTTTTGTGTACTGATTTCGGCATTGCTTTGCTTTTGCAGCGAGACCAGCATCTCGTGTGGTGAGTCGGAGTGATGCAGTGGCCATCCACAGTGCTCTTGCCTCCAGAGAGGGTGATTGGGTGAAGTCTTTCACCCGTTAGAGGATCCAGAGGGCGCTTTCCACTCGGATCTTCCCAGGGAAGGTCCTTGGACGAGGTGCCCCCAGAGTTTCGGCCTTCCAGCGAGCAGAAAAGGCGAAGGCGGTGTCGACGAGCACCGCGGTCTCAGCGAGGACAGGCTCGCAAACGCGTGCTCCGACGACCACAGCGCCTAAGACTCCTGCTGCGCCAGCTCAGCGTTCTCGTGTTTCTGATCTCACCCCTGACGAGGTCACTAGGCGACGTGAGCAGTCGCAGAAGAGAGCCCTTAGGTCGGAGGGCAAGGCGGGAGGTACTCCCGATGGTGTACCTCCGAAGCGACAGAAGGCGGGCTCCTCTCTGGCGTTTGTTAGCGATCCGACTAACCATGGCGTTGTAGCACCGCATTCTCCGACTCCTGGCTCTGGCGGACAGGCCCTTGTTCTAGCAAAGGCCACAGTTGCTGAGGTTCGATCTCTTTCTCTCCTTTGCATTAGCTACTAAAACTTTACTTTATCTTGGTCTCGATAGCGTTCCTTTGGTTTTCCTTTGTGTATGTAGCTCTCCACTCAGGTGGATCACATGGCCTTCTGCTTTGAGGAGGACTCTCGTTCTCGTGATAATAAGCTTAGCGAGGCCAAGAGGGCCAACGCTGAGCTTGCTGAGAAGATCCAAGCTTTTGAAGGTGATGTAGCCTCTGCGAAGAAAAGGTCAGATGAGTTGAGTGGAAGGCTGTCGAAGGTGTCTTCAAGGCACGCGAAAGAAAAGGAGGAGATCGCTTTGCTTAGGAGCAAGATGTCAGAGATTGAGGGTTTCAGGGACGCTCAGATCGAGGAGGCCGTTTCTAAGGCCAAGAATGAGGTGGTTCGTAGTTTTGTTTGCCGGATCGGACAAGCTGTCGGGTTGCTTGCTAGGATTGAGGGGACAACGAAGGACAACATGCTGGACCTTGTTGAGATTGATGCGAGCCTGGAGCTCATCGAGCGTCTCCGTGAGCCTGATGGAGCGACCTTGGATGCAGCGGAGCAGCTCCTCGTTGAGAGGAAGATCCCGATCTACGATGCTTGTGATGTGTTTGATGAGCTTGTCTCTAGTGTGAGGCAAACCTTAGAGATTCCAGAGGACGCTGGTGTAGCTGATGAGGACGACGAGTGACCATTCCTCTTCGTTCATGACTTAGTTGATTTGTAGTCTTTTTATGACTTTTGTTTCTGAAAACGTTTGTTGTATTTGATGATCTCGGTTGTAGCATTGGATGGCTTGTATCCTTGCTATTATTTTGGACCCTCGCATTGTGGAGAATGCGGGATGACTTTGTAGCTTCTGTTCATGGTGAACCTTGATGGTTTAGATTCAGGCACTTGCTTTAGATGTTGTTGATGTTGTTCCTATACTTAGGAATTCTTTGAGTTGTTTATGCGTTTCTGTCATGTGTTTGCCAACATTGACGTTGGGCTTCCCGAATGGGACTTTTTTAAGTAGAGAGAATGCGAATGCGTTTACGCTCTCTATCTGCCAACGTTGATGTTGGGCTTGTGTGGAATGGTGTTGTTCTCTAGACACGTCTGTCCGAGAACAAGGTCACCTTGAGTTCGACCAGAGTGCATCCTGGGTTTCTGAATGACACGTTCAGGGTACATGCCGAACGGAGGTCATTACCAGAGTGTTTCCTGGGTTTCCGAATGACACGCTCAATGTACATGCCGAGCGGAGGTCATTAGCAGCTGCATTACCAACGACGTTTGTTGGGTTTCTGAGTGATCAGTTGGGTTCATCCGCCCCAATTCTGAACACTAGAATTTATATAGCGCGCTGTATCCGTTGTGGATGTCATTGTGTTCGTATTTCTGCATTATTACTGTGGCCAGCAGCAATAAATACGGAACGACTCTACTCGATTGAAGCTTTAATCAATCCATAAAGGACAAGTTGTTCTCATGATGAGTGTTGTGGCGAGTGTTTGTGGTTTCTGGTGATAATGTAGTCAAAGAGTAGAGTACGGGTACCCCACTCCCCCCCCTTCGAGGCGAAGGAAGGAACTGATATCGTCTACAGAGAGTGAGCTCGTCCGAAGACAAGGCATAGTGAAAAACACTCACTCCCCCCCCCCCCCCCCCTAAGGCGGAGGAGATCAAGTGAACTCGTCCGGAGACAAGGCTTATAGAGCGCGGACTCCCCCCCCCCCGGTGTGACGAAGGGGGAAACTGAACCTATCCGAGGATAGGCTACCTACGTACCCTTTGCAGGGATCAAGTTGCCTCGTAGTTCATTAGGGAGAAGACAAGAGACAGTGATTCGTCAAGGTGGGAGAGGTGCGGAGGGGACTTCTATAAGAGATTAGTCAGGTCCTTCCCCTGACTGGAATCGACTCTTGCCTTCTTCTGCGGCCCCTGTGAGGTTGAGAAGTCTTGTTTCTCTTCGTGAGTTCCTGGGTCCGAACCCTTATTCTCTTCACGGTTGCGCAACCTGTGCTCTTTGGCCTCTTCTTCGCTAAAAGAGACAGGATCACTGGCATGCTTCGTCTTTGGGAATGTAGGGATGTTGGCGCAGACTTCGGCGTGCCTCTGGTAAGCCTCGATTGCAGTTACGCTGTCAGCACAATATTGCGATCCTCCTATGATCATGTTGATGGTGCCTCGGGGATCCCTGCTCTCGGGGTTGTCACCGCAGCGTTGTCGCCTGGGACTCTCCATCTGTCCCTCGGTAGCTACTTGAGTTTTTTCCTCCGGTGTGAAATCCGACAGGCTGATATTACCTTTAAGGGTGCCCTCAGCCAGTCTAGCAGCCAGCTGCCGTCCCAACTCACGGCACCTCGCAGTTGAATGCCCAGTCGCCTTGTGGAATTCACAGTACCGCTATTCGTCGTACTCGCTCGGGTTCCTAACCCACGTAAGGCTTCCTTTGCCGCGTCCGCGACCGCGGCCACGACCTCTGCCATATCCAGGCGAGTCAATTTGGTAATTATGAGCTCCACCTGCTCCTCCTTCGTATTGGATGAAGGCAGGATTGCCTTTCTTCGCTGCAGCTGGGGTTGGAACCAGAGAGGGTTCGCTCACCTGCTTGGTTTTCCCACCCCTTTTGGCACGGAGCTCCTCTTCGCTTTGGGCGAAGTCAGGTGCACGGTGAAGAGCGTCTTGGATCTTCGTTGGCGGATTGATAGTGAGTTCTTGCCAAAACGGAGATGGGAACCTAACCGCTCCTCTTAAGGCCTCCAAAGCAGCCGTGTTGCTTATTCCGTCTACCTTTGACAGGGTGTGCTTGAACATGGTCATGAATGACCGCAAGCTATCGTTCTCTCCTTGCTTGTTAGTCTATAGCTCTGCGTCGTAGATCTTTCGCTCGGCAAAGATATTGTAGTGCTGTACAAACATCTCAGAAAGCTGGTGGAAGTTATGAATGGAGTTTTTCTCCAGCTTCTAGAACCACTGGAGTGCAGGTCCCTTGAGACTCTCCACGAATAGCTTACAGTAGCCGACGTCTCTCTCGGCTTCTCTGAAATTTGCCCTTCCTAGGGCTACTTCGAACTTCATTAGATGATCGACAGGATCGGAGGTCCCTTCATAGCTTGGGAGTTTGATTCGTACCGGATCAGAGGTTCTGGCCCCCGAGATGTTTTCAGCTAAAGGGGTGTTCCGTGCCTTCTCCAACACGTAGGCAACCCCAGGAGCCCTTCCCGTGCTGCGGTACATCTGCATCTTGGTAGTCCGCATATCGGAGACGACTTGATCCAACTGGGCTTTCAGTGCTGCGACTTCTTCGTCTTGGGAGCCATGCGGTGCCCTGCACTCTCTCTCTCTCCGGTACAGCTCTGCTATGATCGCATCGCCTTCTTCAGCGGCCGTATTGTGGTCGACCTCTGTGTCGACTCGGGGACGTCTTCGAGGGGGTAGATCCTCGTCCGACTCTTCCATCACGCGCTCGGGAGTCGGATCGGTTTCCCGACGAGGCGGTGGTGGAGGCAAGTCCTCTGGAGCTATGCGATTGGTCCGAGGTGGCAGCCCCTCGTTTTGGTTCCTTCGACTGGTTCGAGGGGTAGCAAAGCTGAGACGTGTTGGTCGAACGCGGGACCTCTTGCGCTTCCTTCTCTGTAGTGCTTGCAGCTCGTTCGTCGTGGCTTCCATGTTCCTTTCCTGATCCTCAGCTTTCTTCATGAGAGTGTCGAGCATCTGCTTGATCTCCGTGAGATCCGTGGGGTGGTTAGCGGCATGTGGCGCGGTGCTCTCCACGGAGTTTTCTCTTTCCTCGTTGTTTCTGTGAGACGAAGATCCTTTGCTATTTCTGCTGTTGCTTGACATCTTCACGGTGTTGCGTAACCCTAGCTTTCGTGTGTTAGAAATTCTCTGGTCCCCTTAGTCGGTGCCAAATTGTGGGGGTCGAAACCAACACAACTAAATTTGTAAGAGTTCGTGAGGGAAATTTAGAGATTTCTATGCTAACTAGGGATCACAAGAGATTCAGAAAGAGTTGTGTGTATTGCTATGTAAAAGTTGAGTACAATGCTTGTGTATGAAATTATGGATCCTCTTTAGGGTTTTTACAATGACGTATATATAGTTTCCTAAGCTGACTAAATCTCTTAAGTCTTCACGGGATTGCTTGAGTCGGTTGCGTTACGTGGGCTTCGTGTCTGGACTGGGTTCTCCTTGTGTTATTGAGCTGAAGACGCAACTGGAGAGGGTGTGATCGGCCTTTGGGCGAGGCCATGGTCGCCTAGACTCGGCGAGCCCATGGTCGGTGATGAGCGAGTGCGTGGTCACGACCCCGAGACTCGACCGAGCCTGCAGTCGCGGTTGAGAGCCGATCGCACGGTCGCAGGTGAGAGCCGATCGCACGGTCGCGGGTGAGAGCCGATCGCACGGTCGCGGGCTTGAGTGGAGCGAGCCCGTGGTTGCTTTCCTCTGGCAAGGCCGCGGTCGGCTCTGTAAGGCCGAACACGCCTCCATTCGTCAAGTCTTGAATGGCCCTTCACCTTGTCCAGATAGCTTCCATGATTACTAGACTTGCTTCGCGTGAAGACCTAAGAGCTGACTCGCCGTGTTTATTATGAATTCGGAGAGCCATTTCTTTAGTTACTTTGGCTTTGGATGTTAACGTTGAGCGGGTGAGAACCGACCCCAACAGACTCCCAGTTCGGGAGGTCGGAGTGCGAGTCAGACGCAGATTCCCGACAGTAATGTCGGAGTACAGACCCCACGCATGTCTCAGCCCACGGGTACATCCGCCTCAGCTCTCACGGACGTGAGCATCGAGGAGTTTCTATCGCAGCCCGGACGTGATAGGTTAACTCGTCTAGATCCAGACGTTCCACCTAACACGACCTGGTATGTATTTTTTAAATATGTAATGGATTAAATTAATTTATTTTAATTTTTAACTAAATATTATTATAGGTTTCAATACTCGGGGAACGGGATTACGAGATGTATCAATGGAATGATGAATTCCATGGTAACTAAACTTTATCCCACATACAGTGATATGCCAGTAGAGGACCGCGACACTTGGTTCCAGCAATTTGCGGTATGAATTTATTTTCTAATTTTAAAATATATTTCTTATGTGACTCACATTTTAATTACTAATGCGTGAATTTGTGTTTTTTGCAGCAAGAGTTTACGTGGGACCCAACGCTCACTGCGTTGGTCCGTAAGAAATTCGACGACAAGGCTGGGAGGAAGTACTCGTTGAAGATGAACGAGTGGAGGGACAAGTGGTACAAGGAGGGGAAGGTGCCTCGGGTTTTGAAACACAAAGACACTTTATGGGCTGGACTTCTTGCACATTGGGAACGGGAGGAAACTCGGGTGACCTCGGTGCAACACTCGTCTAACCACAATAGCGACCGGAAGGGGAAGGGAAAGGCGACCCACAACCTCGGAGCAACGAGCAAGGCATCAGTTGCTGAAAAAATGGTAAGTTGGATGCTTTTTGTAAATTTTTCAGACTTTTTATAATTCGCTAATAAAATTGTATATGTTAACAGTTTCAGAAAACCGGTGTGTTTCCTTCGCATCTTGATTTGATCAAAGCAACGCACACCAACAAGAAGACCGGTGAAATTCAAGATCCGATTGCTCGTGAAATAGTGGAAAGCGTGGAGAGGCGGCAGGAGGAGTACCTCCAATCGCAACCGATCGAGGAAGGAACTCCGGCGCCCACTGAAGTTCCAGCCGAGAAGATCAACGAGTTCACGTACGAGGTTAGTAACCGTGTCACTTTTAATCAAATTTCAAAATAACTTTTAATAAAACAAACTTATAAGATTTTAATATTTTTCCCCGTACGTGACTCCGAAGACCAGAGGCCGTGTATTCAGCCTCCCTGAAGATAGTTCCTCGTCAGTGTCGCCGGGTCGATATGGCGGTGCTACCCGTTTGTTGGCGGAAAACCGAGAGTTGACCCAGCGGCTTAGGGCAGTGGAGGAAGCGAGAGAGCAAGATAAGGCGGAGGCAGACGAACGATTTCGAGCGTTGGAACAGAAGATGAACGACTTCTTCAGTACCCGTAGGCCCGAATAGGTCTTTTTACGTTTTTGAATTTAATGTAAAACTTTTAAATACTTTTAAAACAATTTAATATATTCTGTTTTTTATTTTAAATTTTTAATTTAATTTTAATTATTTAATTTCTCTTTATTTATTTAATTATTTGTAATTTAAAAAAAAAACGAAATCCGTCAGAATTCTGTCGGTTTCTTGTACCGTCGGAATTCCGTAGGTAGTTTGGACCGTCGGAATTCCGTCGGTGTTTGGTTTTCCGACGGTTTACCGACCAAAGATTGACGGACTCCGGCAATCCGTTTTGCGTTGGAAAACCGTCAGAAATGGCGACGGTTTTCCGACGGTTTAAAAATTCTGACGAGATAGAAACGACGGACTACCTCCGTCGGAAAAGTCTTAATACCGACGGAATTCCGACGGTTTAGGCCGTCGGAAACGGCAGTGTTTTCTTGTAGTGACTAGTGATTCTCACTCGAAAAAGAATTAAGAAAAAAATTGTTGTGTGGGTCTAAACCAGAGTTTAATTTCTGTCAAACGTGGAATTATCTAATCACACCCATTTGGCTAATCAAAATAGTGTCCTACTTTAAACCTATAAAAAACTTGGTGAATGAGCTACTCAACGGCTATATTTAGGAGAATTAGTCGGGTGGTAAAAACGTGGATCACCATCTGATTTTAAAAAAAAAAGTAAACGAATAAATAATTTCCTTGAAAGTTGTAACAATAACAAAACATGTAAATTTGAGGACGCTATTGTATACATTTCGAATTCAAATTTAGAAAGGTGCAATACAAAAGTGGACGAAATTGGCCCAACACTGAATTAGGAATGTGCCGTAAAGCTTAAAATTGGTTATGATTTAATTTGTACTTGATGGTTGTGATATCATTTTCTTTTTTTGCGACGATTACCATTTAGACTTACCGGATGGGAGCAAGACACGATCGAACATCACCTTGAGTATGATGTTCTTTCAATCAAATGATGTCCATCATATATAATCCGGTATCTAATTCTTTGTGATGATCGCGGTGATCAAGCAACTCTCTTGGCCGGCTTAAAAGGTTTTTATCCAAGTCCAACATGTTGTCTAGACTGATTTCTTGTATTGTTAGTTTGAGTGGCTATTTTTGTTACTTGTGTTTTGTGTTGGCTGCCTTGACACTTTTTATAATCTTGTTATCTATGGATTTCTCTTCATCTTGTTATCTTTTTATAATCTTTTTATAATCTTTTTATAATCTTGTTATCGAGTGGCTATTTTTGTTACTTGTGTTTTGTGTTTTGTGTTGGCTGCCTTGACATTTTCTGTTGTCTAGAGAAATTCTCTTCATTTTGTTCATTTTATAATTGGCATATAATTAATTGGTTAGTGTTACTAGGAAGTGTGAGTGAAATAACCATTGTGGGAGTGAAGTACCTCTTCTGAAGTTAAAAAATACATGTATTGAAAATTGATGGAGAACCGAATATCAAATAAATAGTTAGTGGGTAATGAGCATCAAAAGAAAATGTGGATAGTAACTAGTTACAAATTTACAAGGCAATGTGACTTGTTTTGTAAATTAAGGAGTTTGTGGAAACGAAATACCCACTTATTACTTATACATAATATAACTTCCTAGATAGTAGTATTTGGAATAATATTAGAATATGATATAAAGAAAAAACTGATACGAGTTAACAAAATATTTTTTGAAATTAAGAAACGAACACATGTTACCTTAGAAGAAGCAATTTTTGTTTTATAAATTAAATCTAACATTGACACAACCTAAGCTACAAGAGATAACAAGAAGCTAAAGATGCAGAACCAAACGGCTAAGACAGCAGGCGGAGCAGAGGACGAGGTGGTCCGATCGTGAGCCTTGACGATCATCTTCTGTCCTTTTTCACAATGACCTGACGTTCCACTAATGAAATAGTAAGGAACAGAGTGATCAAACATGAATCGGGTCTTGCCCGTATTCGAGTAAAATCTCGGATGCGACGAATTACATTGCTTGTAATCCTCCTTCGTGACTTGCATCACCGAGTCTTTCTTGTATTTGAATCCTTATATACAAACCCAAAAAATCAAAGTCAAAATTTTGACGTTAAACTATGGCAACGTTTTTTAGTTAGGTTTACGTGTAACTTACGAATAGTGTCTCCGACTTGGAATTGTTTATTGGAAGCCCAGTCATTGAGAGTTGTAGAAGCATTTTCAGGAGGAACGACCCAATTGAGTTTGTATTCATGTGAAAAGACAGAAGCGGAAACCATTAAGACAGTAACCAGCGAAAAAAATATTTTTTTCATTTTCTTAGCTTGAGAGTAAAACGATGAAGTAAATGATTTGGGGGTTAATAAATTAGGTCTTTTTATAAGCATTTAAGACGAGTGGGTTACGCAAAGAGAAAGAGGGGGAAAGAAAGTGGAGAGATAAGTGTTAGTGGTTGGTTAAGAGTTTGAGACTCTCTGTTTAAGTCAATACAATTAGCGGGAACAAGGAAAATGACTTTTTCAGAAGCGAAATGCCTAGAAAAATAATTTACTTATAAAAATTGTTTATATAATAGTATTTAATTCTTCTATAATTTTTATTCTTCTAACCTTTTTTACAATGACCCGACATTTCACTAATCAAATAGTAAAAATATGGAAATCAAGGAATAAAAATGTGTTTCAAAGAGTTGACTCAGAAATTTCCACACATACTATAACTTACTGAGAGTGAAAAATTGACATGGCGAAAAACTCAAAACGCATTACTTCACTCAAGAAGTAGTACACCATAATGCGACTCCGCATTTAATTAGCATCGTTGTAAAGTTGATGCATCTTGGAAAGAGTTAGATGCGACCTCTTAACATGGCTGAATATGTTGCGAGGGGACGGACCACACTTTATTATTCGGGGCGAAAAGGACAAAAAATGCTTATCACATTTGCATCTGAAGATAGAATCCTTGTTATGGACGACGAAGGTCATTTTGGAAAATTGAGTAGATTGTCAGGCTTTCGAGACGGATTGCTTTTAGATGGTTAACTTGACTTTATTTCCAAGATCGTGACCCGCCTTCTCCATCCCCTTGGATTGTTTTTGGTGAGCTTCAGACTAGTTTCCCTTTCCCATATTTTTCAAATTTCTAATTATCATTGATTCAACGTTCTCTTAGTAGTAAGGCCCGGCTATTTGGCCCAATTATCCCATTCAAATATTATTGGATTATTTATGTATGTAATACATCTCCAAATTGAGTATCCAATGGACAAGATTTATTTTAATAAAATGATTGGTTGACAAAAAACAAAAAAGATGAGAAAATTACAATTTAACCAAGAAGAAAAGATAAGCTTTGTATCCAAACAAATGGATAAAAACTCTATACTTATGATAGGTTAAATCTAATCAGAATTAGAATCAGATTCACAATCATCAATAATTTCGACGGGACGTTTTCCTTGTCTCTTTGATTGATTCAAATCATCTTCTCGAAATATGGTCACCCTCTCAAACCCTTCTTGAATGTTGTAATCTCTTCGTCTTTCGGGATCGGACAACACCCTCCACGCAGTATCAACGATCATCAATGCTGACTTGGCCGCAACAGATTTGTTTCTATCAGGACAAAGTTTAACCACTAGATCCATGTATTTACTCTGAATCATTTGGTGGCTACAGAATGGGTCAGATATGTTGAGAATATTGTAGTGTGTAAAATTTTGTAAGAGTGCCCAGTGGATTTGATAGGCAACGAGAACCTCTGAGATCTTACGATGATTCACAGATGTGTTTGGTAAACCAAACGTTAATGCATTGATGATTTGGATGGCACCTTGGACATTGCCTCTCCGGTATTGTTCATCTGCTAGTCTTATATGGTGTTCGGAAAAGGCTCTCGCTGATATTGGTTTGTTCATTCTTAGGCTTGTTTGATTGTGAAAGAGTCATCGATGATTTTATAGGGAGAAAGTAAAATTAAGTAATGATTTCAAATTAATATACGACCAAAATTTAAGAAAAGAAACGGACGTTGACTAGTAATTTTCAAGTTAAGAGACTAAAGAAAAGGAAATTTTATAAATGATGATAAGAAAAAAAGTTTGACGTAAATAAAGAAAAATAAGTAAGATAATTGTTTATCTTTTTAATTCTAGAAGTAAACTTGTTTTTGTAATATTATCTGTTAGGTATAAAATTCACCCTATTCGAAAATAAAGATGTCCAAATGAGATTTAAAACAACCAATAATTACAAGCCACACCATCATTTAGTATCAAATTAATTTTCTTTTGTTGTTAATTAGTCCATTTTATGAATTAATCTAAATAACATTCAAGTGAAATCAAACAAACCAATAAAGACAATAGAGCATCAAATTCTAAACTAAGGATGCTTCGATGCTACTATGATGCTTCTCGGTTAAGACCATTATAAAGCCAAATATCTAATTGATTGAAAGATTGTTTGTAGTGAGTTAAATTGGACTTAACATTTTCTAGTGCTTATATATTTATTGGGCTACAATTAAATTAAAATCAAACAGGAGTCAATAATATTTTGTCGGACTACGGAATTTAGGGAATGCATTACAGCTCTTTAACCCGGTTGCTTATACGACACTGTCACCACTTATTCGCCCAAATTCCATAGGTTATACCCGTTGGTACAATTTACATTCACGTTTTTTCTTACCGTGTATGTGGCTTTGACCGCGCTGCTCACATTCGGAAGATGACTACTCGGGGGTAATGTGTCAATCGGAGCTCATCATGTGCTGATATATGTCCAATATGTCATCTTTATTAGCTTCGTATTGTGGATGTGGTGTGTGACGCTTGTGGCAGAAGACTGCCTATTGGGGTTAAGCGTTGGAACCCAAGTGGTTCAGGCACAATACACTGCGCTTTTGCAAAGTTACAATATACAAATTAAAACTAAAATCATCAGCTTAATCTGATTGACTGGAATAGTTGTTTATATGAATGTGACAGCACTTGGTCATTTGTTGGTTTGATCGCTACTGCGTCTTTATAAGAGCTTTGAAATAATGATTATTATTATTATTATCTTGATGTGATGATTATTATTATCATCTTAATGAGCTCCGATTGGCGCAATAAATATCCGAAAAACCTACTGCCTCAAGTGTCTTCTCCGAAAAATCCCATCGGATTCTATCATAAGAATTCTCTAAATCCAGCTTTGATAACATCCAACCTTTTATTATTAATTTCACTGATACTTCTCTAATAGAGGAAATAGAACACAACATACAGTTAATTCTACCAAATACTAACAAAGGTGTACAATAACACGAACCATACCTTACATTATATTCTCAACGATATCATACATCAAGATTTAATCCTTACTTGTTGGTCGTAATGTCGTTTTTGAGTTCCGGTCCTGACAATTACTACTGAGACTTGCTAAATGGGAGCGAGACACGGTCGAACAGCACCTTGTATCTGATCATGTTCTTTCAATCAAACGAATGTCCAATAGGTACAACTTAGTATCTACGCCTTCTCTCTTGTACAATGTTGTTTACATCAATCACTTAAAAATCTGTTTCATATTCTCTCTTGTAAATGCAATTAAGCTCTCTTCTCTTTGTCTGGTCGAGGACCCAACAGATTAATATCAATGGTGGCTCCATAACTCTCAGCAGATCTAACAACCGCATCGTACGGCTTAGAAGATAGCTTAAGCCCTTTGTTTTGAGCCTTCAAATGTAACTCATAAGCAAGCCTTGGTTTCGCATCATTCGCAAGAGCCTCAATCAACATCTCGTAAGTTATCTCATTAGGCTCAACATTCTCACCTCTCATACGGTGAAACCACTCGTAAGCCACACCGCTTAGCTCGTTTCTTGCGCAGCTGCTTATAATCGCGTTGTAAGTCACGACGCTCGGCTCAATACCTTTTGAAGCCATTTCCTTGAGAAGGGTATCCAAAAGATTGAATTTTTTCTGTCCTGTCAAAACCGAAGCCATTATTGTGTAGGCGTAAAGATTGGACTCGATCCCTACTTTAATCATATGGTTCCAAACCCGAAACGCCTCATCATATAACTTCCCTTTCTCAAGAGCGCTGAGGAGTGCACCGTATGAGATAACCGTTGGCTTTTCGCCGTTTTCAACCATTCCTTTAAAGATTTGGATCGCAGCTGCGGTCTCAGAAGCTTTAGAACACGCTACAAGAACCGCGTTCCAGTGTCTGCTCTGCGGTTTCAATCCTTTATCTTCCATTTTGTTAAGTAACCTAACTCCCCATCTCCATATCCCTCTCCTGCTAGCAGCACTTAGCAAAATATTGAAATGAGAGACCACTAGCTCGTAAGACAAGTTGTTCGGTTCAGGTCCTTTGTCAAGAAGATCCTCGTAGATCTCCAACGCCGCCCACCATTTCTTAGCTTTACCCATCAGCCAAATCAAGTGGTTGCAGACAGATAGACTTATCTCAGGAAACCTCTCTCTGATTCTTTTGTACAACTCTTTACCAACAATGTAATGCTCTTCATGTGTACACGCCCATATAAGCCTCTCGTGCTCTTCCCTACTCGGTTTAAGCCCCGCATTGTCCATTGCATTCAAAAGCTTCAACACTTTAGTGGTCAAGTTTTTATCTTCGACCAGCAACCGCCTCATCACTTGGTAGCATATTCTACCGATGAAGTTTTCGAGCTTAACAAACTCAAATTCCCAATCGTAGTCCCGGTCATTCCCTATTTCCCTTTTCAAGTATTTTTCTCTCAATTCAACAAAGAACTCGAGAGCTGCCATTCCGTCTTCCATTTTTCTGTAGACCAGCAAAGCCGTTGAATAAGTTATCGGGGAAGGCTCAAAACCCTTTTCCTTGACTAAGTCAAGTATCCCCAGGGCCTTGTGAAACTCTCCTTCCTCCATGTAAATAAGCATCAAAGTATTGTAAGTGACAATGTTTGGAACAATCCCTTCTTCCTCCATATCACTCAGTATCTTCTCTACTTCTCCAAACCCACTCGATTCTTTCATCGCACCCAAAAGACTGTTATATATGAAAAGATTTGGACCGATCAAACCCCTTGACTCACTCTTCTTCCTCTTTAGCCAATCTACTACCGCCATTGCAGGCTTTAGTCTCTTGTCCTTGCCAAAACCCCTTATCATAGCACAATAGACTTGAAGAGGCAATTCTCTTTTCTCCTTGAGAACAACATCAACATCATCCGCTGTCTTAGCAGCTCGTAAACTATACGCCAATTCTCTAACATTAACTCTAGATTTAGCTTCTTTTCCTTCACTTACAACCTGTGATTCAGAATGATCAAAGTCTAATGCAGTAATTGAACTTGAATCTTCCCTCGAGACTTCCTCCTCGAGTTCTCGTTGTTCCGTGGCCCATCCTACCCCAACCGATGATCCCAACAGCTTTCTCTTATGCTCACACAGAAACAAAACTTTTGAGCTAGGACTTATAGCCAAACCTTTAAATTTACTGTTACTCGAAACCAAGATCAAGCTAGAGATACTACCAAAACAATGCCTCTTTCTAGTCTTAGGGCTAACTACTAAACAAGAACAATCCAACTCAAATTCCAATCTTGATCCAACCAAAAGACCAAACTTTAATGGCCAAATGCTTAAAGCTTGCATCTTTTTTTCCAAACACAATAATTTCACCAGCGAGAACAATCAAAGAGAAACCAAATGCTCAAATTTCGCATGTTTAACCGGAGAAATCAAATAACCCACGAACTGAAATTCCCCAAAGTCGCAACTTTTCCGCACGATTCGTCACTAAACACAACAAATCAGTAAAACGCGATTACTCTTTATGCTTGCTTCAACCTTTGCGTGTTTCTCGGAGAAACAAAAAGAGAATTCGAAATCTTATCGCCCAAAATATTCATGCCACTGATTCTGAACGAACCAGAATCTCGAATTCGTAAACTCAGACGCAGCCACAACGGAGATGGTTTAGCTTTTCTTTGGTTAAGTGATGGTGTGGTGGTGCGCTTGTGGCCATCCAATTTCCTGTGAGCGGGTAAGCAAAAGAAGAAACAGTTAAACGGTGTCGTTTATCAATTTGTCATCACTCAAGCCCAATAATGTGGCCCAATACTCGTGTTTTCAGGCATTTTATAATTAACTAGATGAAGGACGGGTTTGGTTTGAATAAAAAATTCATGTAAGAGTTAATCAATTAATTAAAAAATAGTTGTAGTACATGAAGTTTAGAATATGAGAAAAATTCTCAAATATCATTAATTGAATGCTAAATTTTAAACCGGCGGCTGTTAGTCGTTGAACGATGGTCTATCATAATTAATTGGATACAATACAAAATTAGTTTGATAGATTTATTTAATTAATAAACTGTATTTGTCCAAAAATATCTAGCAAATTGTAAGGGGGGAAAATACTATTTACATATATTTTTGAAACGTAATAACTAAATCAAAATCTTGATTTAAATAAAATTTAGTTGAAGAAAATGCTGATAAACTAATTGCACATTTATACATCTTAATCAAAACACTTATCACAATCAAGACAATATTATCGCTTTTAATGCCACAATATTTTTCTTCAAATTTTTTTTCTTGTTCGGTCCATATCGTTACTGGTATTTCGATTCCACTAGTTATTGAAAGAAAACAATACTAATAGATTCAAAATCATGAAACAATAATATATGCATGTAACAGTGGAATTTACATGAACTGTAAATTTAATTAGTTAATGCTTATAGTAATGGGAGAAAAAACGAAAAGATGTAAGGAAAAAAAATAAACCTTCATGTCACAAACAATAAGTCAATTAGAATCGTATATGTATATTTGTGCAGATGAGAACATACCTTTCTAACAATAAAGTCAAAGTTGATGTAGTCGATGTATTGTACTTACGAACATGAATTTTTTCATAATTTAAAAGTTATGAGAATACCGTATAAATCCACATGCATATCTTCTAATTTGGCAAAATTGTTACAGTTTTGAAAGTGAATGCATATCTTATGTTTAAAATAAAGTTGTGAAGATCGGATATGACAATTACAAATTGAAGTAGAATTTATTTATTCTTGAAATACATGAAGATATATATATATATTTTATATATAATAAGTTTAGGATATTGCTCACGATTTATAGCATCGGATATGACATTACAATTCAAAGTAGGATTTATTTACTTTTGGAATACATAAATACATATATTTTTTTATAATAAGATAAGATTGGGATATTGCTCATGTATTCATTCATGTTTATCAATTAGTTACTTTAATTTTAAAAATATAATCAAATTTGTTATATGTTATCTAATTGGAAAAATAATTTACACATGTCAAAATCCGATTTATAGCATCGGATATGACAATTACAATTCAAAGTAGGATTTATTTAATTTTAGAATACATTAATACATATATTTTTTTTATAATAAAATAAGATTGGGATATTGCTCATGTATTCATTCATGTTTATCAATTAGTTACTTTAATTTTAAAAATATGTGGAGAAATTTTGAGCTATGTCACTCTTCCCATGCCACTTTTCAATTATGTCACTGTATTACAATCATGCCACTGTTTGAAAATAATTACCAGCATGCCACTGTTCACTTAAATGAAAAAAACAGATCTATTTTTCTCTCTCATCTCTCTCACGCTCATCTCTCAGATCCAATTTTTGTTTTCTCATCCAAATTTCTTTTTTTCTATCACTGAATTCGATTCTCGTCATCTCTAATTTCGCTATCTCTAATCTCTGTCTCGATTTTCACTAAGAAGATTTGAGAAGATTTCCGCTAAGATTCGAGCAGATTTAGGAAGAAGAAGAAGAAGAAGAAGAAGAAGAAGATCTCAAAGCAAATTCAAACACAAACGACTGTAAATTTTCGAGTTTGGGTTAACTATTATGCATTTAGGGTATAGATTTGGGGGGGGGGGGGGGATGGATGGGGGTAGGGTTTTGCCTTTACTTTATGAAACTGTAAAAAAATCTTATAAAACTGTTAAAAAAATTATAAATTTTTTAAAAGGTTTAGTAAAACTGTTAAAAAAACCTTATAAAACTATTTAAAAACCGTGTAAAACTGTTTATAAGGTTTTTGTAAAGTTTTATAAGGTTTTTAAACAATCTTACAAACCTTATAAAACCTTATAAAAACCTTACAATCCTTGACCGTGTGAGCTCTGAAACCCAAGTCTTCAAGGAACCAGCAGGTAAAGACTTCAACCACCTAGAAGCCTTGTCCGAGAGTGAGAATGGAAACAGCTTACACTTCAGAAACTCACTCGGCACTCCATTAGACCCCGTAGTGCTGCAAATTTCCTCGAAATTCTCGATGTGATCCATCGGTATCTCAGCCGGTAATCCATGGAACAAGTGCTGTTTCACCAAAGAGATCATCTGAGGCTTGATCTCATAATCCTGCCTCTGAATAGTTGGGATTACAATGGCTGAACGGTTCTGATAGAAAGCATGGGGATTATCCGTATCCCCTATACCCGGCTGAGCTTGCGGCTGATGTTGTTGTAACTGGGCAATCTGATCTCTCAACAACTGTAGCTGAACATTCATTTCCTGATCAGCCATAATTTATGTGCGAGCAGGTGCTCGTTCGGTTTGAGCAGGTGCTCGGCGGCGATTCTGACGTTCGAGACGAGCTAACTCTTCGTTCGTATGACTGACTAAATCTTCGTTCAGATTTCTCCTCGTTCTTCTACTGGTCATACACCTGAAACATAACAAAAACAAAAACAAAAAACAAAATTAGCAAAATTCTTAGACTATAAATAAAACCAAAATTCAAAGGTAACGCTATTGGTCCCCGGCAACGGCGCCAAAAACTTGATGTCTCGAGTTTTAACCCAAAATAAACTGCAAGTGTACAGACAAGAGCAGTAGTATAAGAGGTATCGAATCCACAGAGACCAAGGTTACACTATGAATTTATAGGTTCTAAAATAAAGCTAAGATAAATTAAATAGTTGGAAATGGTAACGAGCAGGTGCTCAATGCAATAGAGCAGGTGCTTGGAATAAAAATCGGATTAAAAACAGATGATAAAAGCACTAAGCCGAGATGATTCTCCGGTGATTTCGGATACTTAGGTTGAACATCTATTCAGGGTTTAATTGAACACGGTCTAGAACTCAAACATGAATGTAATATTGCCCCGCTTTCGGCGGCGTATCAATATCTTTGTCTACAACCTAAATACCTAAACTTCTGAGTGGATTTAGTAATGAAGTAAACAAGCCTTAATGCAATGGTTCGATATGTTCACACTCGATGGCAACGATCAATGGCGTTTTGGTTACCACCGAATGCTCATCAATGGTAATTCTAGCAACCTATATCATTTTCGGTGAATAGATTAAACCTAGAGATCATAGACTAAGTGATCAATTTAGCCTAAGCGTTAAGACTTCCTAGAGATGAAGACATAAGATTACCCTATTTGACTCAACCATCTAAGATCCTAAATCACCATTGAAACCACCCCAACTTAGTTATGAAACTACTCGGACATGGTCAAATCAAATGCAACAATCAATAGATAAGAATTCATAATGGAAAATGGAAAATAAAAGGGGGTTTAGAATTCTTCTCTAGTAAGGAATTGTTGTGGAATGATTCGGAATGTAATGATTTTCTCCAAGGCAGAGACTTGATGATTACGCAACGATGGAACCAAACAGACGTTCAATAGAATAATGAAAACTCCAAAGTCAACAATCTCAAGCTCACTGATGAAGAAACAAAACGTAGCAAAAGAAGAAAAAAAGAATAAAATAAAAACAGAGAGTTTTCAAGTGTAAAAAAAAAAGTGTTTTATAAAAATTGCCAAAAAATGAATATAAAGTCTTCTCCCTTGCTCGGCCAAATCTTCACTTAATGGCCCAGCGTGATCTTCTCCAATCAAGTCAACATTCTCCTTATTTTGTACCAAGTCATGATCTCTCATAAATGGGGAGGATCAAATCTTCTAAAAGTGGCAAGTCAACACCATCCAAGGAGAATAACTTTAGGAGATATTTCAGAGCTATCAAAGGGAGAGTCTTGCTGTGGGGCCCTATCATGACCGGTTGCTTCAAGGAATAAATGCTTCTCGGATTCGGGTCTGGGTCAAAGGGGCGAGCAGGTGCTCGCACAGACCGAGCAAGTGCTCGGTTGGGTGATAAGTCTTCTTTTTGCTCCAATTCTTCTCCTTTCCCTCAAAGAGCTCCAGCAGCTCCAAATCATGCTCCAAAGCATCCTATAACCTGCAAAGATACCAAAAAGAACCAAATAGACTCGAAAAGCAACAATAAACCTTAAGTAAATTAGGCTAAAATTCTAATATATCATAAGCTCATTATCACGAGAACGAGAGTCCTCCTCAAAGCAGAAGGCCATGTGATCCAGCTGAGTGGAGAGCTACATACACAAAGGAAAACCAAAGGAACGTTATCGAGACCAAGATAAATTAAAGTAACAATAGCTAATGCAAAGGAGAGAAAGAGATTGAACCTCAGCCACTGTGGCTTTCGCCAGCGCAAAAGCCCTCTCGCCGGAACCGGGAATCAGAGAGTGCGGTGCTGCGACGTCATGGTCCGTCAGCTCGGCAACAAAGGCCAGAGAGGAGCCCGCCTTCTGTCGCTTCGGAGGCGCCCCGTCGGGAGTACCTCCCACCTTGCCCTCCGACCGAAGGGCCCTTTTCCGCGACTGTCACGCCGCCTCACAAGCGCGAAAACGCTGAGTTGGAGCAGCAGGAGTCTTAGGCGTTGTGGTCATCGGAACACGAGTCTGCAAGCCTGCCCTCGCTGAGACTGCGGTGCTCGTCGACACCGTCTTCGCCTTCTCCGCTCGCTGATAAGCCGAAACTCTGGGAGCACCCCGTCCAAGAACCTTCCCTGGGAAAATCCTGGTGGAAAGCGCCTTCTGGATCCTCTGACGGGTGAACGACTTCACCCAGTCACCATCCCCAGAGGCGAGAGCGCTGTGGATGGCCACTGCGTCACTCCGGCTAACTGCCTGAGATGCTGGTCTCACTGCAAAACAAAGCAACACATGAATCATCATGCAAGACATGAATACACTATACAAAAGAAAATTTTCCTAAGTATAGACTTACCTCTCTTCCCCCAACTCGTCCTGACAAGGGGGATGCAGTCCGCCTCAATGGTCTTCTCCGAAATCTTGACAAAGAAAAATCGATCCTCAAAACGATTATCCTTGCTCGGGAATCCATCAATGAGCACACGCCCTGGAACCGGAGAAACCATATACCTAAGCTCCTCTGCGCGGCCCTTAGGCCTAAAGTCCAACAGACTAGACAGCTGCTCCGTGCTAATCTTCGCGTTACACTCCCTATTCAACACGTAGATGCCAATAACGTGCCTTAACCCCCTGAGGTTGATCTGAGCAAGGGAGATAGCATTCGCATCTAAGAAACGAAGAAGGAAGCCAGGTACCGGGAACCACAACAAGCAATGCTCAATGAAGTTCTCGAACATGGTGAAGTGCCCCGGAGGCGGAGCGTCAGCTCGCTGTGTGCGATCAGGAACAACTAGCACGATCTCATCCGAAATCTCGCAATTCTCCCGGAGAAGCTGCAGTGACTCCTCGTCGCAAAGAGTGGATCCCGGAGGGTCCGATCGCGCCTTCTTCTTCCTAACCACTATAGGTCTGTCAACCTCGTCACCCTCCGCAGCATCGGAGGGAAGTAACCTAAAAGAAGAAGAAGACCCTGACAAAACAGCGTCGGCCGCACCATCTGGGAGCCCCGGATCCTCATCATTAAGGGAGAAGGAAAGTCCAACTCCCCTATTACGAGCCATCAAATCCTCATCACCGCTAGGCCTCCTCTCTTCTTCAACATCCGCTAAGTTACCAAAAGCATCCTCATCGCCTTCATTGGTTCCGCCAAGACTAACACGCGGAATGGTGAGTTTGCTATAGAGGCGAATTCCGATGCCGGCACTCTCACAGGGTACAGAGGATGCCGTCACAATCCTTGGCAATGATGGCATGGGAACCACATCCTCGGTTTCGACTCGAACCGATGGTGCGACCACGGATTCGGTCCGACCAAGCGGTACGATCACGTGGTCGGTTCGGCCTAGCAACGCAACCACGCGTTCACCTCCATTCAAAACCGCGAGTACAGACTCGCTTTTACTCGAAGCCGCGAGTACGGGTTCACTCCCACTCAAAACCACGAGCACAGACTCGCTACCACTCGGGGTCGCGACCATACACTCACTACACTCGAGAGCTCGACCATAGGTTTGGTTTCACTCAACACCGCGATCACGGGGTCGGTCCGAGTCGGGAGCACGATAACATCTTCGGTTTTATTCGGCGACACTTCCGATTCACCACGGTCAACCGAACCGAGTTTCATCTTATCCATAACGCTATCAAAGATCTACAATAACCCAAAGAAAAGATCAAAAAGTGAATCTTGGTATTTTTCCATCAAGAACAAGATCTATTCCTAAACAAGCTTCAAAGGAAATTCTCATCATATGGCTATTACCCGAAAACGTCATTGACATTAGCAATCGCATCACAGAGTCTTAAAACCTCTTGCATAAAGTTACTCTCTACTACTGTAGGATAAACAAGCATCTTGACTTCAAACGTTAACGCTGATACTCAACACATCTTTTAACTCGGCACTATTAGCTCTAACACTACCGAGCTGGGGGGCTAACTGTTGGGGTCGGTTCTCACCCGCTCAACGTTAACATCCAAAGCCAAAGTAACTAAAGAAATGGCTCTCCGAATTCATAACAAACACGGCGAGTCAGCTCTTGGGTCTTCACGCGAAGCAAGTCTAGTAATCATGGAAGCTGTCTGGACGACGTGAAGGGCCATTCAAGACTTGACGAATGGAGGCGTGTTCGGCCTTACGGAGCCGACCGCGGCCTTGCCAGAGGCAAGCGACCATGGGCTCGCTCCACTCAAGCCCGCGACCGTGCGATCGGCTCTCACCCGCGACCGTGCGATCGGCTCTCAACCGCGACTGCAGGCTCGGTCGAGACTCGGGGTCGCGATCTCGCACTCGCTCATCACCGACCATGGGCTCGCCGAGTCTAGGCGACCATGGCCTCGCCCAAAGGCCGATCACACCCTCTCCAGTTGCGTCTTCAGCCCAATAACATAAGGAGAACCCGGTCCAGACACAAAGCCCACGTAACGCAACCGACTCAAGCAATTCCGTGAAGACTTAGGAGATTTAGTCAGCTTAGGAAACTATATATACGTCATTGTAAAAACCCTAAAGGGGATCCGATTTTGTCATACACAAGCTTTGTACTTAACTTTACACAGTAATAAACACAACGCTTTCTCAATCCCTTGTAATCCTAGCTAAACAGAGAATTCTCTAAATCCTCCTCACGAACTCTTACAAATTTAGTTGTGTTGGTTTCGACCCCCACATTTTCTACAACGAGACTTATCTAGAATAAAATTGTAGATATGTGTTATGGTCCAAACTGAAATTAAGATAAATGAAATATGATTAATGTAAAAGCAATTAAAGTAAAGCATGCAACATAATGGTTTTAGTTCTTTAAATTCAATGAAACAAAAGCTAGGTGTAGGGAAATCTCATGAGTTAGTTTTGAATTGCAAATATAAAAAGTTAGGAGTTACTAAGCATTATTCTTGAACTTGAAAGACTAATATAAAACCAATCACCTTTCACTGCAGAGATTATCTATGTCTAAACTTTAGAATCTCAAATTTCTTTGCAAATATTATAAATTCAAACAAGCATTAAATGTAGGTTTAGTTGTTCACAAAACCCTAAACCAAATTTTTTTGTCGATACATAAGATTAATTCAGGCAATTAATCACACTTTCGTGTCTACCAGTTAACCTAAGATCATATTTTAGGTCGCGAAGCTAGAATAAACAATAAACACAAATCCAGATGAAGAAACTCTACTAATTTAATCCAAAAACTAAATTCAACCTAACAATTCATCGATCACCCTTGAAAACCCTAAACCTAACAAACAAACTACTCAGACATGATCAATGAAACACAAATCATAACTTGAATAGAAACCATAAAGAAATCAATAAAAGAAACAAAAGAGTTCCAAATCTTCTCTAAAGATGTCACTCTCCAAAACTCATCTATGTTTTAATAAAATAAAGCATAAAGCCAAACAATGGCTTAGAAAAATTATAGAAAAAGTTTTAAAAACGAGTTGGAACACTTTTGGAACTTCTGGACAAAAACGAAAATCTTCAAAACTTGAACTTTCTCTTGTCACGATAGGGTGCCGATCGACACTTAGGGTTGTGTCGACCAAGCATGAATTGCACTTGCGACTTTGACACTTCAACGAGTCTTCCTTTAATGCTCCAGAATGCTACATAATCTCCAATTATGCTCCAAACATCTATAAACCTACTCTAAAAGATACGAAAAACACTGCAAAGACTCTATAAAACGGATTTACATCATGGTTAAAAACCGGTAAAAATCATGATATATCAATATGTTGTTGCTTTTGACAACTACTTTGTTCTTGAAAGATACAAAGATACCTTTAAAGGATGGGCCGATATGGGGAGTAATCCGAAGAGATTTTATCACCGAGTTGTCTTCTTCCGATTCTCATTTACGCGTATCTATTGATTTGCTTCATGTATTTGTGGTCCCGTATGCTTGTCTTGTGGCTCCATGTTATCAAACATAATTCATCCAGATAGAAAAAAAATGTCTACTTATAGTTACACAAACATTTTTTTTATCGATTGGGAACCAAAATATATTTTTTTAATTTAACGTGATTATTGATTTATAGAGTCCATTAATTTAAAGAGTTATACTAGGGGTGGGCATAATTCTCGTACCGTACCGAACCGAACCGTTCCGTTCCATTCCCGACCCTATATTCCCGTTCCATATTGAATTATATTCCCAAATGGTACAAGTGAGTGATTCCCGTTTGGGAATGGGACAGGAGAGGACGGGAACGGGAATTCCCGAAGTCCCATTTGTCCCGAAATAAATATTTACTTGTATAAAATATATCTTAGTAGATATAAGTTTCTTAATTTTGCATATATGTTAGTAGTAATTTTTTTTGTATGCTACAAATCATTTGCAAGAAAGGATTGATTCGAAAATTGTTTTACCTGTTGAGATTTGAGATTTGAGAGTGTTGGTTTACTTAGAATTTTATTTTATTTTAGTAAGACTGTAGTTTATTCAGTTGCAAGTGTTGGTCTACTTAAAAATTTAAGTTATTTTAATAAGACTTTAGTTTGTTCAATTGTATTTTGGTAGTACTATAAAACTAAAGTTTGAAAGTTATTTTAATTTATTGAGCTTTTTTATGATTTTAATTTATGATATTTCATTTTGCTATTGTTTTGGGATTTTTTTTTAAATGTTCTTTTGTCATGTTTTTCCGTTCCTATTCCGTTCCGTCCCGATCCTGATCCGTTCCATAATATATATGAGACATAAACGGGACAAATATTTTGATTCCCAAATACTCGTCCTGTTCCCATTCCCGAAAATTCCCGTCCCAAATCCCGTTTGCCGACCCGGGTAGTCCAATTCTTTCAAAATTCTAAAATCGAACATCTCTTCTTCTTTTTTTTGTCACAACTAAAATCGAACACTATTTTTTTTTTGGGTCGTGACTAAAATCGAACACTATACGTATTTCTTTTGTCACAAATAATCTGATTAAGTCGGTTCAGATAATAAGCCCAAATAAGGCCCATAGAAGAGTGGGATCCGTTCATAAATTCACATGCCTACGGTTCGTTCCTTTTCGTCGAATTCCGAAAAAGCTCTAGAATCCTTCTCCTCTTCTTGACGGCGATTCTCGCGGCGGAGCAGTTTCTTCACGGCTGAGGTACGGCATGTCTCTTCTTTGTATTCGTGTCTTTTCCCATGTAAACATATTCATGATTTCCCCAAATTTAACCAGTAGATTTGATATTTTGTTAGGGCGATTTTTGTACCTAGAAATTGGAATTCGCAGAGAATCTGATAGTTTGATTTTTGTACCTAGAAACTGGAATTCACAGAGAATCTGATGATTTGATTTTTGTACCTAGAAACTGGAATTCGCAGAGAATCTGATTTGTTTAGGGTTTGTTTTTGTTTGTTTTGTTTCTGGTTGTAGAAAAGATGTCGAGTTTGACGTTGCAATCGGGGCAAAATTGTTCAAATCAAGCTCCTACGGATGAACATTGAGCCACCTCCAGTTCTGAGATATTTGGTCCAGCTTACGGCATTTAAGGTTTTCCTAGACGGGTCCAAGACTGAAAATATGCTGATGGGAAATGCAGATTTCAGCTTCTTGATGAGCTCGGATCCTCATCACGCTTTTTACCAGCACACTCTTGCTGTATACCGTTCTCAAAATCTACTTGAATTTCCCAAGATTCCCGATAATAATACCACTTGCGAGGAGCTTGATGCTATTGAGCCCGCAGTTTGGTTGATTGCTGCTAGCAACCCCATACCTCCATATTCTCTTCCATTTTTTACACCAGGCAAACATATCTCTCGCAAGGAGCTTGATACTATTAGGGTCACAGCTCAGTTTGTGGCGCGGTATGGAATGGATTTTTGGTTGGCTCTGACCAAGAGCGGGAAAATGGACAGTCGGTTTGAGTTTATGAACCCACCTGATAGCAATTTCATGGATTTCTTTGAGCTTGCTGCTGCTTATTCAAAAGTATTAACACATTGCGAAAAGCTGAAGAATAGTACTGCTTGCGTGGCCAGAGTTATTGATTGTTTTTTCACCTTTCTTCAAGGAGAAAAAACTGTGGCCGTGCCCCTGATTAATTTGAATGCTGTTATTGACTTTTTTGCTTACATGGAGGACAAAGAGTGTCCACTACTTGGACACCCTCCAATGATGACTCCAGTGGGATTTGAAGGGATGACTCCCAAGGAGCTTGATACCGTAAAGGTCACAGCGCAGTTTGTGGCGAAATATGGAATGAATTTTTGGTTGGCTGTGACCAAGTTCAGGAATGTGGACAGCCAGTTTGAGTTCATGAAGCCTGGTGGTCACAAGTCCGATTGTTTCAATCTGCTTGTTGCTGCGTATTCGAAAGTACTAACGCCTTCTGAACATCTCAAGGATGGTACTGCTCGTGCACGGTCCCTTGTTGACTTTTTTTTCCGTCGTCTTGCCAATTTCGATAGAATGCAGACGAATCAGGGTGGGAGAATGGACTATATGTTGCATGCTTTTGGTGGAGGTCTTGAGTGTTTTACTCGCATTTACAATGGTGACTGTTCTATTTCGCCACCACCTGAACACATTTCAGTGATGACAAAAATGTTGCAAAAACTTTCAGTGGGGATGATGCATGAACTACCTCTGCCTGGAACGTCTACTCCTCAACCGCGGCCTTTAACTCCGGAGCCAAAAGCAAAGAGACCTAGGCATGACAAATCAGCACTTGTTCCAGAAGATCAGTTTCTTGCCCAACATCCGGTAATGTATTTCTTCTTCTTCTTCTTCTTCTTCTTCGTCTCTCGTCTAACTTGATTTGTATCTAAGTAGCAGTCTTGTGTTTTCAGGGTTCCTGTGTGATCAGGGTTTCTGTTCCGAATGCCGATGCTGGGATGAAAGTCATTGAGATCACGGTGCAGTCCTTGTCGGAAAATGTGGCAAGTTTGAAGGAGAAAGTAGCTGGGGAGATCCAAATTCCAGCCAACGAACAGAAGTTAAGCGGAGAAGCCGGGGTTTTGATGGACAACATGTCACTTGCACATTACAATGTGGGAGCAGGAGAGATCCTAACACTGTCTGTGTGAGACAGAGATAGGGGACGCTTGTGGAATGCTCTGCTTCTTTTAATATCTTTATTTCTCTTATTAATGTGTTTAAACGGATAGCCAATACTATTCTCTCCCTCTCTCTCTGTCAAAACATATAACTTTATAATATTTAAGTTGTGATAATTGTATTCCAAATTATGTGAGTCGGATTTCTCGATTATGCGTGTCGTCCTTCGAGAATTCCCACTATGTCTCATGTTATAGAGTAAAAATAGGAAGAGGCTATCATCTCTCTAAAAAAGAAGAACATAAGAAATTTGGTAAAATCGTTGCCGGCGTCGTGCTTTTATATATATGTTTGTATGTATTTTCTTTTAGTTGTAGATCTCTTTTGTTCCCATCTTCTGATCGGAATTGTTAATATTCCGTTTAGCGGATCTTATTTCGGCTTAACCGACTATGTCTCCGGTTTAACCGGTTTCGGCTTTCGATCTATTCGGATTAATTTTACCAGATTGAATCTTTGTTCTTCCGGGTCAAACGTTTTCTCCTTTCCTCGGTGTTTTAATGTTAAATCTCAATTGGTTTGGATTCAATCTCCATTTTCGTTTGGATCAAAATTTGAGTGGGATTGGTGAATGGGGACAACCAGAGAATCTTGGACATCATTCTCTAGCTCTTTGGGTTTATCACCAATGTGTAACTAAATTGCTCGTTGGTATGAGATTTGGTTAACAGTGAATCGTAGAGAGAAGTAGAATGCTCATGATGATGAAGACAAACGATTTTTTCCAGTTTTCCAAACAAAATAAAAACAAGAGTCTTGTAATCGGCAAGAGCCAATGTTTTTCGTCGAATAATTCTTTTTTTTTTTTTTTTTGAATAATTCCCTCATAGTGAGGTAGGACCTGTCTAATCTTTAAAATATCCCAAGAGTTTGATGGTCTATGGATCAAGTCACAAACCCTCTAAAGAATATTGTTGAAGTTGGGTGGTCCAAATGGGGTGTGAGGGGTCCTTATACTGACAGCCAAGGTGAGTCCCATATACTGATTTAAGTTCCATCGACAAGATTCTTTTTTTCCCGCTAGAATGCTTTGCCATCCATGTGAAGAACTCTTTGGAGTGCACCCAGTATTTACCCATCAAAACACGTATCCCAAGCAACTTCAACAATATTCATTTGAGGGTTTGTAAATTTGAGACAAATATATGTTATGTAAAAAACAATAGCTAAGAATTATTTTTCTTAAAATTTAGTTAAGATTATTTACTTTGGTTTCAGTAAATACATGTGATTTGTCCATGTTCAAGAGAAGATGGATTATTTATCAATGTCTAAGAGAAGATGAATTAAAAAAATTTAGCGATTTAAAATTCATTTAATTTTAACCTAATTGTATATTGTGTTTGCTTAATTTTTGGTTAAATGTTTTTGATATTGTTTGCATAGCAAATTAAACACAACATAAGTTGTTAAGAATAGATCATGATCATAGTTCTTTGGCCTCTAGTCAAACGAAATGCTCAAACTCCGAGTGCATCAACCTCAAAACAATTGATCAATCTGATCAAATTGTGCATTAATCACCCAAAACTTTTCGAAATCTTTTCTGATATTGCATATATATTTAGATCGATCTAAAAGTAATTATCTTTGAATTTAATCAAAAAATTTATTGTCGTTGATTTGCAATCAAAAAATTACATTTTCTTATGACTACCTCTTCAACATTATTGTTTGTATCCTTAAAACCACATTATTAGCACCAAAATTTTGTTTACTGAACCCCAATGTAATTACGATTATATAAACAAAAAAATAAATAATAAATAAGTGCCTCGCAGTGGAAATGTTTTAGGCGAAAGACAAGATTTTTTAGGCAAAAGAAGTTTCACCTTGGACAGTTTGGTTGCCCTATCATCTCCCTCTGATATGTAACCAAAACCTTTCAAACTAAACATTAACAAACGGAACAAATTACATGTTTAGAGAGCTTGATGAGAAGGTGCATAATGAATGATCGTTGGTACGAAAGTTAAGATAACCAATGATTCGAGGAAGGAAACACTATATTTCATTACGGTGATGTCTTACCAATGACAAAGAATCGATGATTTCATTGCCCAATTTGAGCTTTGTGAAACGATTCTATTTCTTCCGTTAATAAAGCAAGCATTCACAATTCATCATCAGCCAAAACGATTTCAAGTTTTAAAAAGATGCTTATGTTTAATTGGAATCTCTCAAGATGAAGAGGAATCTACCTTCTCGCTTATGAAAAGCAACTTTTAATCGAGATTGATCTTCACCATCTAATCATTTTTTTTAAGGGTCAAACCACACCGAATGAAGAAGAGGAAGAGAAGACTTAGTAGAAAAAAGAAGAAAAATATCCAATAATATTACGGCATGATTCTAGTGAGCAATTTGAACGATCGAGATTCTTTTTCATTTACGATTCTGGAATTGAGAATGCTTTAGAGAAGAAACATATTGAATTTAGAAATTGGTGTAACAAATCTAACGCTTGTCAGAGACAATTGAAGTGCGGCGCAAACAAAGACCATAGCAAAGAAACTTATGGTTACAAACTTACAAAGGTTCGACCACCCAAATCAAATTACACTACACAGAGTTAAAAAATGGGTAACATACATTTGTCTATAGATGGGGAAAACGTACAGGTTTGAGAAAATATCAAGTAAACAATTTTTTTAATCAAACATATAATCACAATGATCCAAACAATACATTCTGTAGTCTTATTAGATCAATGCTTTAAAGAAACATATCATCACAATCTAAACTCAGAACAGTAAAATTATATTGCTAATCGTCTTTTTTTTATATTAAGACTTTTGATTGGAAAATCCCAATAATAAACAGTGATACAAGCCAAACAAACCATCGCCAACGGTGAGACCTTACGGAGTTCTAGATTTTCTTTTAAAAAAAAAAGTTAAATCAACTATTAATTGATTTTTGGCCAAGAGACGTCTCTTAAGCGATGTGTCCGTTCTTTAATGGTCCAGGAAGATAAAGATGTTAGTTGTTTTAAGTCTTTACTTGTTCAATAACGACTCCACACTTGTAGGAGTAGTTGTTTAGTGTTGTTGAGAACACGTTTGCACGTTCTAGTCTGTTTCCTTGTTTTAGAAAATCCTCCGTATGTTAAGGAGGTGCTGTTGCTCTGTTTCGGCTATTTAATGGCCTTGATCAATAATATCAAAGACACGCTTTGGTTCTGAATCAGTTTGTTCGATAATTAACATCTGGTATCAGAGCAAAAATTATTAGCTGAGAGTTTGTGAGTTTACAGATAAAGAGAGAAAAACATGTCGAGTGATGCAGACATGAAAGTGGTGACAACGATCCCAAAGTTTGATGGAGACTTTGAACATTGGAGTATGCTGATGGAGAATCTCATACGATCCAAGGAGTGGTGGGATCTAATAGAAGAAGGCTACGTTGAGCCAGCCAGAGGAGTGATCCTCAATGGAGCACAAAGACAGGAGCTTGCCGAGAAGAAGCTCAAGGACCTGAAGGTGAAAAACTACTTGTTTCAGGCGATTGACAAGTCCATTCTCAAAACCATCATTCAGAAAGACACCGCCAAGCAGATGTGGAATTCCCTGAAAACAAAATATCAGGGAAATGAGCGTGTGAAGCGTGCTCAGCTTCAACGTCTGAGAAGGGAGTTTGAGATTCTGGAAATGAAGGAAGCTGAGACCATCACAGAGTACTTCGGAAGGGTATTGCTGGTGGCGACAGACATGAGAAACGTTGGAGAGGACATGCCTGACATCAAGATTGTGGAGAAGATTCTGCGAACACTCTCTGAGAAATTCACCTACATCGTGTGTTTTATCGAGGAGTCTAAAGACATAGAGAGTCTTTCGGTGGATGCTCTGCAAAGTTCTTTGCTGTGTCACGAAAAAAACATCATGAAACATGCCAAAGGATCTAGCAGCAGCGACAATGTCCTGAAGGTGACCTCTGAATTCAATGAATGGAGTGGAACTCGAGGAAGAGGAAGAGGAGGAACATCACGAGGCAGGGGTAGAGGTCGAGGAAGACAAGCTGTTGACAAGGCTCTGATCGAATGCTACAAGTGCCATAAGCTAGGACATTACCAGTTTGAATGTCCAGAAGCAGAGAAGCAAGCGAACTATGTCGAGTTCAATGAAGAAGAAGAGCTTCTGCTTATGGCGCATGTGGAACTCAATGGATCAAAAATGAGAGACTTGTGGTTTCTTGACAGTGGATGTAGCAATCACATGACCGGCAACAAGAAGTGGTTTTCAGAGATGGATGAGAACTTTCGCCACTCAGTGAAGCTGGGAAATGGTGCTCGGATGGTGGTGCAAGGCAAAGGCATTATCAAGATCAAGGTGAATAGTATGATTCAAGTCATACAGGATGTGTACTATGTTCCGGAGCTTAGCAATAATCTCCTGAGCATTGGTCAGCTGCAAGAGAGGAACCTGGCAATTCTCATACGAGACAATGTATGTAGAATTTATCACTCAATGAGAGGACTCATCATTGAGACAGCAATGAGCACTAACCGGATGTTCATAATTGTGGCACAAGAAGTAAGAATGGATTCCTGTCTCCAAGCTGAAACTGTAGACGATGCTCACCTATGGCACTGCAGATTTGGACACTTAGGCTACAACAGTCTCCATATGTTGAGTCACAAGCAAATGGTCAGAGGTCTCCCGCTCATTGAGGCAACAAAGAAGGTGTGCGAGAATTGCTTGGTGGGAAAGCAGAAGAGAGGATCTTTTCCGAAGAAAAGCTCATGGAGAGCAACAAAGAATCTGCAGTTGATTCATGCTGACATCTGTGGACCGATCACTCCGGTTTCAATTGGCCACAAGAGGTATATTCTGACCTTCATCGATGATCACAGTAGGAAGATGTGGAGTTACATCATCGCAGAAAAATCAGAGGCTTTTGGAACATTTAAAAACTTCAAGGCTAGTGTAGAGAAGGAATCTAGTATGTTGTTATGTTGTCTTAGAACAGATAGAGGAGGAGAGTTCTGTTCAAACGAGTTTGATGAGTTTTGCAGAACACATGGGATCAAACGACAACTCACTGCAGCCTACACTCCCCAACAAAACGGTGTGGCAGAGAGACGAAATCAAACGATCATGAATCTGGTTCGAAGCACACTTACTGAGAAACAGATGCCGAAAGAGTTTTGGGCTGAAGGAGTCAGATGGATCACATACGTTCTAAATCGCAGTCCTACGACAGCCTTGGAGAATCAAACACCTGAAGAGGCTTGGAGTGGAGTTAAGCCTGATGTGAAGCACTTTAAAGTATTTGGGTGCATTGGTCATGTTCACATCCCTGAAGCAAAAAGAACCAAGTTGGATGACAAAAGCTGCAAGTGCATCTTTCTAGGCTTCAGTGATGAGTCAAAGGCCTATCGAATGTACAATCCCATTTCCAAGAAGATTTTGGTGAGTAGAGATGTCGTTTTTGAAGAAACAAGGAACTGGGATCGGGGAAGGAATGATATTGAAGGAATAAGCACAAACTCAGCGGTGCTCACTTGGGAAAATGATGATAATCACACGCTTGAAGAAGAAGAGTTCCTGAACGAAGAAGAAAACGATGAGAACAACGAGCCTCTGGAACCAGAGCCTGAAACAGAAGTTGTCATTGAAGAAGAAGAAGAACCTGCAGTTGATGAAGAACCGGCTGCTGCAACCAGAGCAAAACGCGACATGAGACGTCCCACTTATCTACAAGACTATGAATGTGGGGAAGCAACTGAAGAAGAAGCCGTGGCTCAATTCATTGGTGATATGATGGTGCTCCAAGTAATTGCAGCCATTGGAGATCCTTCAACATTTGAAGAAGCAGTTGCGTATGAGGTTTGGAGGAAAGCCATGAAAGCAGAGATCGAGTCAATTGAGAAAAACCAAACCTGGGAGCTGGTAGATCAACCTGCAGGAACGAATATAATTGGGGTAAAATGGGTGTTCAAGACGAAGTATAACGAACAAGGAGAGATAGACAAGCATAAGGCAAGGCTAGTTGCGAAAGGGTATGCGCAAAGGTACGGTATCGATTACAATGAAGTCTATGCTCCGGTTGCGAGATGGGATACTATTCGAATCATTATCGCAACGGCTGCGTATCAGAATTGGAACATCTATCAACTAGATGTTAAAAGTGCTTTCTTGCACGGGGAGTTGCAAGAAACTGTTTTCATCGATCAACCGCAAGGATTTGTGAGGAAAGGAAGCGAAGGAAAAGTCTATAAACTGAGAAAAGCTCTTTATGGGCTAAAACAAGCTCCACGTGCTTGGTTTAGCAAGATAGAGAGTTATTTCATCAGGGAAGGATTCGAGAGAAATGAATCAGAACATACTTTATTCACCAAAACAGAGGAGAAAGGTCAGATTCTCATTGTGAGTTTGTATGTCGATGATTTGATCTTTACAGGAAACTGCTTGAAGATGATCAACGACTTCAAGGAATCGATGAAAAGGAATTTTGACATGACTGATCTTGGCAAAATGAGGTACTTTCTGGGTGTTGAGATATTACAGAGAGATGAAGGCATTTATATTTGCCAAAGGAAATTTGCCAAGGAAGTGTTGGAGAGGTTTGAGATGAGCTTGTGCAATGGAGTGAACAATCCGATTGTTCCAGGGGCTAAACTTTCGAAGAAAGGAGGTGGAGAACACGTGACACAACTCTCTACAAGCAGATGATCGGAAGTTTAATGTATCTCACAGTCACAAGGCCAGATTTGACATTCGTGGTGGGCCTTGCGAGTCGTTATATGGAGAATCCAACCGAGGTTCACTTTCAAGCAGTCAAAAGGGTTCCAAGGTACGTGAAGAACATTGTTGATCTGGGTATTATGTTCAAGCATGGTGGAAACAGGGGATTTCAAGCATACACGGACAGCGATTATGCCGGTGATTTGGACGACCGAAAGAGCACGTCCGGTTATGTGTTCTTGCTAGCAGGAGGAGCAGTCTCATGGAGTTCAAAGAAACAATCGATTGTGGCACTATCGACTACCGAGGCGGAATACATTGCCGCTGTATCTTGTGCAACACAAGGTGTTTGGATGGCAAGGGTCCTCAGTAAGATCGGGCAGAGTATTGAAGATTGCATCATCATCAAATGCGATAATAGTTCTACTATTCAGCTTTCAAAGAATCCAATTCATCATGGAAGGAGCAAGCATATCGAGGTTCGCTATCATTACTTAAGGGAATTAACAGGAGAAGGAAAGGTGAAGTTAATTCACTGTGGTACTCAAGATCAGTTGGCGGATATCATGACCAAACCGTTGAAGCTGGAAACGTTTGAGAAACTGAGAAGGATGATGGGGTTGATTGAGGTACCGAAGTAAGCTGTTCTTGCTTTCTGCAAAAACAGTTTAGGGAAGGAATTTGTTAGTTGTTTTAAGTCTTTACTTGTTCAATAACGACTCCACACTTGTAGGAGTAGTTGTTTAGTGTTGTTGAGAACACGTTTGCACGTTCTAGTCTGTTTCCTTGTTTTAGAAAATCCTCCGTATGTTAAGGAGGTGCTGTTGCTCTGTTTCGGCTATTTAATGGCCTTGATCAATAATATCAAAGACACGCTTTGGTTCTGAATCAGTTTGTTCGATAATTAACAAAAGAAGACCATTCCGCTTCAACACCTTCATGAACGTATAAATTTCATCAACAACAACACATTATCACTTTATTGGTTTTCCAAACTTATCTGTAATTCCCAAACAAGATTTTATAAAATCACAGAATCACAGACCTTTATACAAGCCCACCAGTGACCAGTGTTGAATATGACAATGTTTGTTTTGATGAAGTCTGCAGGTCCTTACAAACCAACAAAACTAAAATGATCCAAACCAATAATAAATCTTACCTCTTTATAGATCTGAGGTACTTACTTGGAACCTGAAACCCTTAAACCCCTTGAAATTGGAGATCATTCTGTTTACCGGAAAACTTATCTTCCAAACCAGAGTATCCAACAAGTTTTTGTTTATATGAATCACCAACAAAAGCAACTCTTCTCCCGCTATGAATCTTCATCATCTTCTTCCCATAAAATCTACAGACCCAACAAACAAAACATCTTACAAAAAACAGAAATACCACTGTGAGACGCAATCGGAAGACACCATAAGGACAAGAAGCACGAAATCAGAAGACTTACTCGGAATAATCCGATTGATTTCAACAAAAAAATCAACAAAATCTGAGCGGAGGATTAAAGGTTAAGGATCAATATCCATGTGGTGATGTAATTATCTTTATATAATTTTATTTCTAAAGAATAATCAAAGTGATAGCTAAATCCTTCTCAAATGTCTACCCTCTTTGATAAAGTATGAGAAATCAATGATATTTTTGTAAAAAACTATATCTTAAACCGAAAGTTGAAAGCAAAGAGTGATAATTTGAAAACTTTATAGCGTTCGCGTCTTCTTTTCCTGAGTTTTGTGACATAAAAAATGGAACCAAAGAAATTATACTAGAACTATCACCGAAGTCAAGTTATTCTTCTAACAATGCTTCCTATCACAAACTACCCACAACACTTCAAGTTATTCCGCCTTGTTCTCAGCCTGAGAAGAACACTAATACAAACCTCATTGGACACATCTTCTCTGATGGGAAAATAAGAAGACGAATTCGGATTTGATCTTAGGTTTTCGAAGAAAGAATTTAGGTTTGTGAAAAGTCTTGAGAACCGTTTTGTGCGTGATAAAGAATTAAAGAGATGTTAAGGTAATATATAGGGGATGTATTTGCATGTTTCCTTTTCAATTTGAAAAATGGAAACGCGTTTCTTAATTTATTTACTTCTAGAAATCTATCTAAACATGTGATTGTACGTGTTGCATGGTTCTAAAACAGATATTTGGTTTCGTCATTACCAAATTTTACTTTGAATTCAAACAATTAAATTTATAATTTTTTGTTTGTTTTTTAAAAAACAAATCGCAATGTTATGATAAAATACATGTCTCCTTTTCATTTTGAGAAAAGGAAACGCGTTTCTAAATTTATTTTACTACTAGTAATATATTTAGACATAATGAAATAATTACACCTAGAGACACTTTATATTGAAATAATTTCTGTTGGAACACTTCTTGGATTTGACACACTTTCTCCTTCTTTTGCTCACATAATAAGACTAAAATACCCTGAAAAGATGTTGAGTCTAGATATTTTTACTGTTGTTTTATTTCTAATCTCCACCGTCCATCTATTATTACGTTTAACGAAAACGTAAGGTCATGATTCATTTATCTATTATTACGCATCAAACACACCATAACTCTTCATCAACAACCTTCTTCTCTTTCTTTACGCAATTACAACTTCAACACCATTCTCTTTCTTGAAACTGACCCATTCGAAATCAACTCGTGAATTTTGGTGGGTTTCTCTTAATTTTCCAGAATCCGAAGAAAAATCTTGATTTTTTTTCACAAGTATGTTTGGGTGTGGCTGTTTTTACTCGAGCATAGGAATCTCCGAATTGGATTCGGAATTTTCCGAGCCAAAGCCTTTCTCGCTTCCTTCTTCTCTTCCTTGTTGGCCACAAGGTACAAGAGAAAGCAATTCGTTATTGAAGCAACCTGATGGATTAGGGTTTCAGCCATGCTAAGGATTTAGTGGTGTGTATAGAAGAGAAAGCAATTCGTTATTGAAGAATCGATGGAAGTAACTTCTTGTTGTTGTCTCTGGTGGAATGAATCAACAAAGGAATCAGATTGTTGATGCAGTTGTAATATCTAGGATTCTTGGTGCTTCTTTAGTTGTTCCTCTTTTACAGGGTAATGTCATTTGGGGAGACGAAAGGTATAAACTTTATTCTCAGATTTTTTATTTGATAGAGAATTTTTTGACTTTAATCTCTAATTGTGTGTTTTGTTTGTTGCAATGTAGTGAATTTGCGGATATATTCGATTTGGAGCATTTCAAGAATGTTTCAAGAATGTTTTAGATACATCAACGTACAACATTTAAGAACAACATACAAAGTTGTGGTCGTTCGATTGTGATCCGAGATGGGATATTTTGTGTTGTGGTCGTTCGACTGTGGTCAGAAATACAAGAATAAGTCATCAGAAGAATACATTATTCGGAAACCCAGAACTTGTTTGCTTACAATCGAAATAACATTGTCTCACAATAACAACTCTTACAATCGAAATAACAATTGTCTCACCATACAAAAAGAACTGACTTATTACATTGGCAATTAGGAAAGCCTCAAAATTTCAGTAGAAAGGTACAAATTAAGCTTACTGTAGCCCATATAGGAGGACAAGAATACAGACATAGGTGGTGTACACAGGAATGTGGATAGGATAAATGTTGGCACTAGCTACTATTTTGTCAACAAAGACAGTGGTCACTATTTCGTTGATAGACCTCGTTTCAGTTGTTACTACATATTAGAGGCAACCTCATGTAACCAATATCAATTCAGAATCCATAAACAATACCATCTAGATAAGTCATTCCAACCATGTCCTAAACATTACATTACCATAAGAACATCCAAAATTACATATGCATACCAAAACTAAAAAATATCTTAACGACTAAAAGCCAAGAGAATTACCGGAGGAAGACGCGGATACCATGCTGGAAATCTATGGCAAACTTTGATGCAAATCTCTTTTGTCTTGCTTGTTATTCAGCTTGGTTTGTTCTACGGTGGTGTTTGTGGCTTTTGCGTTCGTTCTATTGTGGTGACTTGTGGACACTCGTAGATTAGTAATCGACGGCAGTGGTTAGTAATTTGTGGACAATAGATTGCAGTCACCATTGTAGCCAATAGATTGTGGTTACCATTTTATCCAACTCACCTTTTTCGTTTTGGCCAAAACGACGGGGTTTTGATCCACTTCAACTTCTTCGTCTGCTCTTGTGGGAAAGCAATCGATTCATAAATAAGAAAACAACAACATCTGAGAAACAAATTGATTGATGAAAACAACAAATCTAAAACAAACAAATCTACAATAAACCATGGATTTCGATGAGGCAGTTCCCGAACACTATCCACCTCCTACACCAAACTCTAACCAAATTTCACATGTTGTATGATAAAAAAATGTCATCTAACATTGTCCACACATCGTTATCCACATGTGTGTTCAAAAAGGATATCTTCTAGGACCATGCACATTTACGATCAATTCCAATTATGATTGTAGACCAATTACAATTAAAAGTGGGGAAAATCCCACAACCCAAATATTAAAAGAATCAAAGAAAGTGAAAGCAATTTTTTTTTCAAAAGAGAGGAGATGATGATGAATACGAGGAAAGCGAACCATACAAAGCCAAATTGGAAACCTGATTTTGTGACTCATACAAACCCAGGACGAGGTGGATGGGTCGGAGATTGAGATTCATATCTGGTCACGGGATGACGGTAGAGTAACTATAATGGAAAAGGAGTGGAATGAGAAAAAAATAAAAATTAATATGATGTAAAAAGTAAAAAGAAAATTATTAAATCTCAAAAGTGTGTATGAAAGTAAAAAGGAAATTATCAAGTTTAGGGGTATGAAAGTAATTGTATGTGACATAAGTGTGTTGCATTCCAAAAATGTGTCAAATGTTAACTTTTTAAGATAAAGTGTCCATAGGTGTAATCAACTCATGATTGTGATTAAATTTACCATTTAGAATGTATCGGTAGAACTGGAAACTACTGTTTAATGTTTTTGAAAAATAGATATTTGGTTGTCATTACCAAATTTCAAACTCTGAATTAAAAACAATCAAATTCACAACAATTTTTCTTTGTTTTAGAAAGAAACCAAAACATGATGATAAAATCATGCAATATATTTTTCATGATGCCATGACGACTGGAGTAGCAGCAGTAGAAGAGTTGTTGTCCTGTGAAATGCTGCCGTCTTCGATTGAACGATGTTTTCTCTTGCTAGGTCTCTCTCCTCCATTGTCAACGTCGTGGCTCTCACCAACCATACTACTAGTATCCACTTTCACTTCGTATGTTCTCAGAAGCACCTCAAACGTTCTTATTTCTGCAAATTTCAACACATCACAATCAAAATCCGGTATAAGTTCGAATGAAACTTGCTGGAACTATAAGCTTATGACAATTGATCATTCTTTCGACTTATTAACCCAAACGATGTGCGACTATGAATCGGGAAAAAGGGTAGACTAAAGAACAGAACTTTAGTTTATCTAAAGGCATGTTTTCAGTTCTAGGATTTGGATACTGAGAAAACGTTGTGGTTAGTATTTAGTATGTAGATTTGACTACAGATTTTGAAATTGGATAAGAAAGTATAAAATTACCTATGAAATCTGATCCGAGGACTTCACAAGTCCGTTGTACTTGCTCGATGCAAGGTGAGAAAGAGCATAGAACTCCATCATGCTTTAACATCTTTGCTGCAGAAGGAACTGCGAGCCAAGGTTGCGGAAGTTTAGCAGTAAAAAGACATGATTGTGAATTTCAAAATCCAGAAGCAGAGTCCCAGTCGACGATGTCATCGACAAGGTTGTTAGCATGGGCTTTCCAAGGGATCAAGTGAGAGGAACAGTGAGGACATTGACCGAGAATGGTCAAGCCGTAGACCTGAATATTGTTTTAGATAAGCTGATGAATGGAGACAGAGGAGGTCAGCAACAACTAGCAAGAGGATGGTATGGTGGTCGTTTGTCCATTGCGGTATCACTGCTATTGTATAGTCTTTATCCACTCAATGTCAGATTTCTATTTCGAACATCTCTTTGCGATTTCATTATATTCTCAGAGCTTTCTCTATGTATTTGAAACTTGAAGCTGCAGACCATTATAATTTCAATTGTGTTTCATTTGTGTCTTTAGCTACAAAGTCGCTTGTGTGCAAGCTTATCTTTGCTAGGCCAAAAACGACATGCAGTTCTTATTGGCTAGTAATGAACGACAAGCAGTCTTTCCATTCTTCTTCCTTATTAGTTACAAAACGGCGTCGTTTCTATAGACCCGCGAAACCCCAGTAAACACTGCATGTAGATGATTAATAGGATGCCCTCACACACACCCAACCTAGCCCAAGTTGTTTCGGAACCGGAAAAAATAAGGCTGCAAGGTTCCCGGGAAACGACGTTCCCTTTGAAAGGATCTCGGGAAAAGAGTATAAAGCTACAGACTAAATAGAAAACAGAGCAACTTATTATCTTTAGCCAAAGCCTCAAACTACTCCCAGGGAGATTTATTCTCTACTTTGACTAATTCAAGTTTACACCAAAACAAACTCACAACGAGACTCTTTCTACCACGGTCTCTTTATGGAAAAGCCATCTGCCTGCAAGAATAAAAGAGTCAATAAAAACAATTAAATCAAAGAAGTTTCCTGCTCAAAAACCAGAACAAAACTGATCATACCTCAGCCTAAGCCTAGCAGCTTGCTCTTCGAGATGATCAGCCTCCATGTTTATTGTCACATCGAATAAGTGATCAACTTGCCCCATCGGTTTTTGAAACGAGAGAAGAGACCCAACCCTCCATGTAGACAATGCCACGTAAATCTGCCTAAAGGAGAGAAGAAAAGACCTTTGAGCTTCTCGAAAAGATCTGATTCGCTGAGGTGAATGGCGGTACTCCTCCACAGTGAGTGGAGTCGGAAAACGATCGACAACACCGTGAAAACGTCTCTCGCAAACATCTACAGCATGATCCAATACCACACGGAAACAAGGGTGAAGAAAGGTTGTTGTTTGCACTGAATGTTGTTCCTGAAGATAAGTATCAAGCTGCAGTAGAAAAAAACAGCGTAAATAACTCAATCCTAACACACAAACGAGTAAAAATAATTAAAAAGAAACCGAAAAACTATTAAAAATAATTAAAAAGATACCGAATGGAGAGCAGGGATGAGGTGAGCATCAGCATTGAACATTTCCAACGCAGCTTGAGGCCCGTGAGAAAACGCAGCCCTTAGTTCAGATATTAAATTAGCCATCTGCTCAACTCTGTTCCAACTAGCATTGATAGCTGGAATCTGTGCATGTCTCAAAAGATCATCAATAGAATTGCGTCTGTCCTAGGCAGACACTTCCTCGCAATGTGCGGGAAAATGGTTAGCACTTCCGCACTGAAATCCAAGCAAAAACATATACAACAAAATTATAGTGTCACAGACAAATTCAGCAAAATTATAACCAAATTCAACAATGGAACAATTAGTTACATACCACACGGCAAAAAAATTCCTCACAACTGTCACAGAAACTGTGGAACAAATTCCCAGGTGGATCCAAGTAGTTTTCACACCCAAAGCCTGGACACTGCCACATAATGGATCTGTGGAAAACCGACAGATTCAGTATCCAATCAATTTAATATCGCAGAAATAAAAAAACACTGTAAACTCTGGACACTTGTTTTAATATCGCAGAAATAAGGAAACACTTTAAACTAGTAGATCTGTGAAAAAAAGAAAGATCCAGAATCCAATCGATTTAATATCTCAGAAATATAAAAAACACTGTAAACTCTGGCCACTGTAAACTAATGAATCTGTGAAAAACCGAAAGATCCAGAAGTATCATATTGATTTAATACCGCAGAAATAAGAAAACACTGTAATCTCTGGACACTTGATTTAATATCGCAGAAATAAGAAAACACTTTATACTAATAGATCTGTGAAGAAAGGAAAGATTCAGTATCCAATCGATTTAATATCCCAGAAATATAAACAACATCGTAGACTCTGGACACTGTAAACTAATGGATCTGTGAAAAACAGAAAGATCCAGAAGTATCAAATTGATTTAATATCGCAGAAATAAGATAAAACACTTTAAACTAATAGATCTATGAAAAAAGGAAAGATCCAGGATCCAATCGACTTAATATCCCAGAAATATAAAAAACACTGTAAACTCTGGACACTGTAAACTAATGGATCTGTGAAAAACCGATAGATCCAGAAGTATCAAATTGATTTAATATCGCAGAAATAAGAAAACACAGAGAGAGATTACCTCATCATAGTTGCGGAGGAGGCGAGGACTCAAACCGATCGAGAGAATCAGAGATAAAAAAAGGGTTTTCGTAAATTCCTGTCAAACTGGGCCGAATTAAGGTGAATACTGGGCCCACGAATTTCAAGACGTTGCTTAATGGACCAGAATTTTCAGTTGATGCAGATCGGGGTTTTTTTTAAAATGTTACTTGTGTAGAATGTTTTTACCTTTTCATTAAAGTATGGGAGAAAAATTTGTAAAGAAGAATGGTTTGCAATGATCCGATGCGGAAGAGACGGTGGAGGTGTCCCGAGCATCTTTTGATGGAAATTTGGATAGTAATGATCTGATGCAGAGGAAGCAGACGAGGTATCTCGAGAATCTTTTGATGGAAGTTTAGATTGAAATGATCCGACGGGGAGGCCACGGTAGAGGGGAGCACCGGAGGATTCCATCGGTAGAAAGAACAAAAGTTTTTATCTACCAAGTAAAGAGAGAACTTGAAATAAAAAAATAGATGAAACAACTTAAAGAGGTGTTTGTTTATAGAGAGAGGTGTTTGTTTATAGAGAGACGTCTAGGTGAAGATTAGGTTGTGTTTGAATGTACCCGGATTTTACGCTTATTAGTTTTGTATTTATCACCCCGAAACGTCACTATTATATTTTATTATTATCACATTAATTAAAAATGTGCAACCCCTTTCCTTATAAAGAGTAAAGAAAATGTAATTTCCCTGGGTTTTATGGTTATTTTATATAAAATTTATGATTAGTTCAACTTCCCGTAAATTTCTCTTCCATTGACTAATAACTACCCGTAAATTTCTCTTTCATCGACGACTATTCTCTTCCTTTTCAATATTACTATTCTCTTGCCGACAACACATGCAAGTGGGCAAATGGGACGTCGCGTGACTATAAGCTTTTTTTTTTTTCAACAAACTCCATATATTAGATCACATTTGGTCAGTAGAAACATTCCGAAATCGGATACTTTCTACTGACTCATCGAGATCTACATGGAAAAATAAATGGTTACGTGCTCGTACCGCTTTTGCAAGGGCATCGACACGATCATTACAAGAGCGAGAAATATAGGCTAGCTGAAAGGAAATAAAGTGATTTTTAAGTTCTACAAAGTGATCTAGCTCAGACTGGAAAGCTGGCCAATCTATCGGATTGTCGGTCATCTTCAAAAGATTTGAGCAATCGGTCTCGAATCAGGCTCTAAGAACACGTTTCTCGACCAGACACTCCATTGCCCAGAGGAGTCCCTCGAACTCTGCATGTAAGGCTGAAAGGCTCATTCGGCATCCCTGATTGCCGGTGTGTGTTTGACCTAATGTGTCAGTGAGGTACCATCCGAGACCGCTAGTGGACTCTCGATCTGTCCAAGATGCGTCCACTTGGCAGATCGGAATACTTGGATGCTCGGATCGGAAGTTATCTCCAATCTCTATAGTATCCCCCTCCTCCTCTTCGTCCTCTTCTCTAGTCAAGTTCGCACATCGCCAACTTTCTTCCTCTAACTATGCTACTTGGAGCGTAGTCGCGGCTGGTACATTCTTCCCCTTGAAAAGCTATCATTCCTAGCCTTCCAAATGAATCAAACGATCCACGGGAATGTATCCCTTTGTGGTTTGGGGAGACCCCTTTCTTTTCCCTCCAAAATAAGAAATCCATATTTTTGTATAGGGATGTACTCGGGAAATGACCCGAAAGGGGACCACAAGCTTTTATAATACTCTTTTTGTTCCATAAAATATGATAATATGCTTTTATAATACTCTTTTTGTTCCATAAAATATGATAATCTATTATTCTATAAAAGCACAGTATTTAAGAAACTATTTTTTTTATAAAAAATATTATTTAATGTATATAATAAATATAATTTAATCAAACCTAAAAAAAAGTATCTAGTATTCTCAAAACAACTTATATTTTGGAACAAAATAAAATATCCAAAACAACTTATATTTTGGAATGGAGGGAGTAACAAAAAAATTAAAATTTAATAATAAATACATTAATACTCTCACAAAACCACTTTCCTATAACTCTGAACCAATAGTATTCAAACCCTTTTATTTTATTTAAAACACAGGATTTATTAATATTAAATAATAAAAAAACTAGGACATTATATTTTATAGAACAACTTTAAAAGTTAGAACATTATATTTTATGGAACAGAAGGAGTACATACTACCTTTGTTTTCCAAATATTGATGTTTTGAGTTTTTCACACATTTTAAGACATAATAAATAAATATGTTAACTAATTATTTATTTTTACTTTTTGATTTACTTTTTTTGTTTTCCAATAATTCTCTTACTTACATCACACTAATTTTCTTTTTCTAATTGTTTAGAAAAATTATTTAATCACTTGGTAAAACGTAAAATGTATAAAGTAAAATGTAGAAAATCAATTTTTCAAAAACAAAAAAAAAACTCAAAAAATCAATCTTTTGAGAACAGAACAAGAGAAAGTAACATTTTTCATTTAAGATTAATAATACACCCACGTATTATTAGAGTATGTACAATGGAGACATTTTGGTGTGTTCTTAAAATATAAAATTATTAAAATTTGAGTAAAATTAAGAAAGAGAGTATTTTAGTGGGGTATTTTGAAATATAAAATTAATAAAATTTGAGTAAAGAGAGTAGATTGTGAGTGTGTTTAGGAAAAGGAAAAGAGAGAATGTCTAAAATTAGATATTTTTGAGAATGTTAAGAAAAAGAAAAGAGAGATTTTAAATATAAAATTAATAAAAGTTGAATAAAATGATGAAAGAGAAAATATAAAATTAAGTAAAAAATAGAGAGAATGTATGTTTTAATAATTTTATATTATAAAAATAGTGTTTTTAGACATTTCATTGTCTCTATTGGGCTTGCTCTTACTATTATCTTTTTTCTCTTTTCCCTTTTTTAAACAAGAGTTATATAATTATTATTGTCAACTACAACTTTCCCTTATAACGAGGAGATGAAATATAAATTCCTGTGGTTTTATGGCTTTACCCAAACGTTTCATCATATTTGTATTTCTATGATCATTAAAGATTTCCCGTAAATCTCGTGAAACCTTTTGTATTCATTGATTTTATATTTACTACCCCGAAACGTCAACTATGGTATTTAATTATTGTCACATTAGAAAAAATATTGCGTCAACAAATACTTTCCTTATAACGAGGAGATGAAATGTAATTCATAGGAGTTTGTGGTTATTTTATATGTATAATCTATGATTTCTTCAACTTCCCCTAAACTTCTCTTCCATCGACTACTAGTAATAACTACCCGTAAATTTCTCTTTCATCGACTACTATTCTCTTCCTTTTTAATAATACAAAAAAAGTTTAATACTACAATTATTATTCTCTTGCCGACAAGCACATGCAAGTGGGCAAGTGGGACGTCGCGTGACCACAAGCTTTATAATCCATGCCTCGAATTTTTATATTCCATAATAGTAATACATACTAACATTTTTTCATTTAAGATTAATGATACCCCGTAAATCTCGTGAAACCTTTTACATTTAATACTATTCTCTCCCTTCAAAGCAAATAAAGTAAAGTAACAATCTCTTCTTTTGTTTATAAAACTTGTACAAACGAAAAGAATATTAGGCTAAGAAGAGATTAAACCTTTTCTTCTGTTTATATGATAGTCTGGTAGGAGTACAAATGAAAAGAAAAAAAAATCTAACATGTGAGAACGTGTTGGCGACAAGCATACGCAAGTGGTCAAGTGGGCAAGGGCGTGACCACACGATTTTATAATCCATGCTTCGGTTGCCTCGCCATATTTCTATCGGTTTAATAATATTGTATTTATGTGTGTATCTTTTAGTGAACATAAGCTAAGAGCATGACCATTGGTGACAATGAAGGATCTAAAAAAATGTTTTTGTTGTTCTTATAATATAAAAATATTAAAATTTGAGTAAAAGGAAGAAAGAGAATATTTTTGTGGGGTATATTGAAATATAAAATTTGAGTAAAAGGGAGAAAGAGAGTGTTTTTATGGATAAAATTATATCTATTAGAGAGAGAATGATCTAATATTGGATCTTTTGGAGAGTGTGTTTAAAAAGAAAAGAGAGTGTTTAAATATAAAATTAATAAAAGTTGAGTAAAAAGATGAAAGAGAAGGTAAAAAGTCGAGTAAAAAAAAAAAAGAATGTGTGTTTTAATAATTTAAAAATCACATTAGACCTTTAAGGGTGAGCATTGGTCATGGCCTAATCCTACATTAATATCTCTTTCATGTCCATAAGATTACCCACATCATCATCATGCATGTCTTCTCACCATATGAGATTTGAATCAACAACTTGATTAGCACAAAGGATTGATTAGTTTCGTAAGCCTGCACTATACTCTGCTAACGTTTCTTCAAGCTATTTAAAATTAAAACAAAAAAAGTCCACCTGATTCGTTTGTTAGATAAATATGTAAACACAAGGCTAAGGGAACTCATTTTGATCTAAAAGCTATTGTATTGTATAACAAGTTAGTCTTCAATAATGTGAATATTATATGAGTGAGTTTATTTATACAAAGCGGTGTGTTAAATAGAACAAAGAGACAAAAGAAAGAGTCGAATTTGAAATTACATCAATGAAAAACGAATTTGTAAAATGAATTGGAAAAAAGAAGAAGCCATCGTATGGTGTGTCGAGAAGCTAAACTTCTTCGCGTCGAACAATTTATTTTATAATTAAAAATACTTTACTAAAATCACTGAAATTTTAATATAGAAAGAAAATAATATTGTTTAAATAGAAAAAAATATTTTGATAGTTTAATTTATTAAGTCATTAATTATATTATTTATTTTATATTATTTATATTAATTTCATTATGTTCATTAATAAATTTCATCAAATTTGAAATTTTTTGTTGTATTTTTATGGGTGAATTTGCTTAGTAACCCAAACAAATTAATAATTAAGCAAATAACAAAAAGTATATTATGTGGCCAAGTAACAACCCCTAGATTTAAGGTAAATTGTTAAAAAGTAAATTATAGTTTTTTTTGTGTTATACATGCTAATTCCCCTATTTTATTTGTGTTGGTTAAAGATTTTTTTTAAATATAAATTTTGATTATTATTTTATATTTTTGTTAAAAGATCATTAATCATTTAATCAAAAATAAATAATCAACAACAACAAATATTTGATAATAGGAGTATATTTTATGTGTAGAATGAGTAGAACATAAAACTTTCTCAACTTTCTCTCCCTTCTCTCTAAAGAAGAAGAACTCATAAACTTTGGTGAAATAGCCCAGCGTCCGGCGTCTTATCGGTGTTAAGGCTGTACATATTTTATGTTTGTAGATCTTGTCCTTTCCCATCTTTGATCGGATTTTATTTTCCGTTTAGCGGATCGAAGACTTCTTGTTGTGAGTATGAGAAATGTATCTTCTAGAGATATGTCGATGGGTTTTCCTCTCCGCCATTGTCATGTGTTCATTGGTTTATATAAAAATCCACAAATACTTTGTAATTATCGGTGCTTCCAAACATGTTAAAGTTAATTGAACGATACATATAATTTCTTTTTTTTTTTTTTTTTTTGGTATGAATGTTAAGACATAATTTCTTTAATACATAAAATAGCCTCTATGTCACTTAAATGAATTGCCTAAAACTCAATTTTTATCATCTAGTATCCGAAATGTCAAAGTAATGATGGAAAATTATCAACTTAACCAAAATATCGATCAGCGGTACCAGAACGAAGTCTCGCGAGTTGATATCAAAGCTTACTACTATTATGTTTGTTTTGTCAGCTGTTACGGACCATAGGTACAAATGTTTTTGTTTTATATAATCGGAGGATGACTCAGATTTTTACCATCCGGGATGGATGTAGCCGTTGAGGTAATGTGTTTTACTAATTTCTTATACCAAGTTTTTTGAATATAAAATTATTAAAACATACACTCTTTTTTTTTTTTTCACTCAACTTTATATACTTTCTTTCTTCTTTTACTCAACTTTTATTAATTTTATATTTAAATACTATCTCTTCTTTTCAAAAACCATTATCCAAAAGTTCTTATCCCTCCATTTTAAGATCTCTCTTTCATCATTTTCTTAACTTTTATTAATTTTATATTCAAACACATCCACTATCTCTTCTCTTTACTCAAATTTTATTAATTTTATATTTAATATATCCCACAAAAACACTCTTCTTCTTCCTTTTTTTCCCTAAGAACCTCACTAAAATACATGGATGGTGATGCTCTGAGTAACTAACTCACCGGATTTTCTAATTAAACTTAAAATGTAGCATCATTTAGACTGATCAAATAAAAGTAAAAGTATTTTAAAGAAAATCAAATTCAGATTAGAAATATTTTTAATATGCAGCAGAATTGTTATCCATCCAATACATGAAGTTCGTAAAGATATTAGTTTGTTTCCTCCCACAATAATTATTGCATGTTTTTTATAAGTTAACTATGAATATAATTTGTCAAACTGAGATAAACTTTAATACAACAAGGTGGGTCCGCCGAAATTCCTAGACAAAATCAAAGCTTACCCATAAGAAAATAAATTAATCAACAATAGTACAATGCCATAATGTTAGATTGTTTTTTTTTTCTTGCATATTTTTTGGGAACAATACTTACGTATACCCTAGTAGGGGTGGGCTAGATCCGATATTCAGCCTTTTTCAGGATATCCGGATTCGGATCCAGATCTGTCGGATAAGTGATTTTACTATCCGGATCCAGATCCGTGGCACTCGGATATCCAGCTTTCGGATATTCTTTCAAAAATTAAGATATCTGCGGATATCCGGATCCGGATCCAGATCCGTCAAAATATTAAAAATAAATTAAAAAATATTAAATTAATTAAAAAAACTATTTTTTTGGTAAAATTATTATAAATTTATTAAAAAATAAATAAAATATTACGAAAATAAATTTATTTTTAATTTTTTAAGTTTAATTTTAAAAAAAATTTAAAAAATGAAAATAAAACAATTATTTTTAATATATTTTAATAACCCGGATCCGGATATCCGGACTTGAAAATTAGGATATCCGGATCCGGATCCGTTTTTGACGGATCCTTGATTTTATTATCCGGATTCGAATATGGCCCCCGGATATCCGGATTTTCGGAGCGGATCCGGATCGGATCTCGGATCCCGGATAATAATTCCACCCCTACCCCCTAGGGTGAACCTTCTTATTCATCCCTTCTTTATTAACCAATCAAAATTGAGTTGTGAGAACCACTAGTTTAATTAAATTATTTACTAAATTAAATAAATTAAAATAATTAATATTATATTATCTAACTAAACAAATTACATAAATCCTAAACCCCAAACTCAAACCCTAAACCTCAAAACTATACCCTAGTTTGGGAATAGTTAACCCAAAATAAATTATAACTCTAAACTTAAACCCTAAACTCCAAAGCTAACCTTAATTTGGGAAACATTAACCCAAAATAAATTTTAAACCTCAAACTCAAACCCTAAACCCTAAATCAAAACCCTAATCTCTAAAACTATACCCTAATTTGGGATTAGTTAACCCAAACCCAAAACTTTAAACTACAAAAATTGATTTTCAATAGATTTGTAGTTAAAATTTTTAGGTTTGGGTTAACTATTCCCAAATTAGGGTATAGTTTTGGAGTTTAGGGTTTGAGTTGGGAGTTTAAAATTTATTTTGGGTTAACTATTCCCAAATTAGGGTATAGCTTTGGGGTTTAGGGTTTGAGTTTAGGGTTTAATTTATTTTGGGTTAACTATTCCCAAATTAGGGTATAGCTTTGGGGTTTAGGATTTGATTTTGGGGTTTAGGATCTATGTAATTTGTTTAATTAGATAATATGATATTAATTATTTTAATTTATTTAATTTGTTTAAATTTATTTTAATTGTGGGTATTATATGGCATTTTGATTGGTAAGGAGAAGGGAAGTGAATTAAAAGATTCACCATAGGTGGGGTTTAGGATTTGATTTTGGGGTTTAGGATCTATGTAATTTGTTTAATTAGATAATATGATATTAATTATTTTAATTTATTTAATTTGTTTAAATTTATTTTAATTGTGGGTATTATATGGCATTTTGATTGGTAAGGAGAAGGGAAGTGAATTAAAAGATTCACCATAGGGCTATACGTAAGTATTGTTCTTTTTTGGGTGTTCAGCCCTTCAATCAAGGAAACATTGTTTATCAGCAATCGAACCAACGCCCATGTGCTAAAACTCTACTCTTAAACAGTCTCGATTAATCCTATTTAAAATCTGATTTATCCTTTCTCGGCACATAGTCAAGTAATCTTTTATTCTATATTAATTGACTTAACATAATTAATATACATAACATAAACAAAAAATATTAAAAAGAGGAAGCCTTAAGTTTTGTAACAAAACAACTTGCACATGCAAGTATGTATGAGGTTTTGTCCTTATCTTAACCTTGTCTCCTATATAAACCACCTAGATGTTTCCATGATCTATGTATCCCAAACCTTAAGAGAAAAGAAAACACACAAACGAGAAAAGCTCCATAGAAATCAAAGTAGAAAGAGATGATGATGTTCAAGTCCAAGAGGTTTGGGATTCGATTTGGATTTGGTAAAAGAATCAACAACAAAGGCACACAACAAGATCAGCAACACAAGGGGGTTGGTGATAATAACAACAACAATAGTAGTAATTGTAGCAACTATGAGATCAAATGGGAACTTAGGCCAGGAGGTATGCTTGTTCAAAAGAGACAAGAGAGCATTGGTGAAGACTTAATCTCCATTAGAGTCTCTACTTTCGCTCATTCTCATGATCTCTCCATTGAAGCCACCTCCACTTTTGGTAAATTTCTCATCTCTCAACACTTCTTAATAACTAGATTGCCAAAAGATCGTTTGAAACCAAAAAACCTTTTCTTTTTTAAAGTATGTAGAAACTAAAAACCCTTTTAAAACATGAACTATAGAAAAGGATAAATGGGTAAATATTTTGAAGTCTCTAAAGTTGATTCTTCTAATCAATGCTTAAATCATCTAACAACCCTAAAAGCACTTCTACATCCTAGATTTTGTTGTTCTTGTTTCATTTTTATTTTTAAAGCCAACAAAGTCTGACTTTAAATTCTCTTTAAGCTATAGTCTATTTTTTTCCAGCCAAGTCAAATTTTTAAATCAATAATTACCGTAGTAGTTCCACTCAGTCCACCTCAATATCAAATTATCCTTGATGAAACAAACAAATATTGTATCTCAGAAACTTCTGAATGAATTTGATAAGTACTATTAGTCTATAAGATTGAGTCAAACTGAAAACAACAAAGAGATAGTTAAAGGATACAAGAACCTTTAGCCGAAGGAATAGAGAACCAAAATCGAACACCGAACCATAGCAACGCATCGAAGAAACCAAATTCCCAAAGAAACAATTGATGCCAAACTCTGCGCCAAGAAACAAAAGCCGGATGAAACTACGACAGCCCAAATCAAGCTTTACCGACGAACAGAGAGGACAGGGAAGAGATGGAGACGACGGAAACCACAAAACGACCACCAGTCCTAAGCCACTACACCGCATACTCGAACAAACGCACAAACCAGGCTCAAAAGCTAAGCTTTTACCGACGCTGGGAAACCCGCTACCGAAGGAGACCAGCACTAACACGCGGACACTCGCAAGCAAAACTTTAGCCATCTACATACCAAAATTAGCCACCTCTGTTGGGGTCGGTTTTCACCCGCTCAACATTAACGTTCAAATACAAATTGACTGAAGAAATGGCCCTCCGGGTTCTTGGAAAGAAAGGCATAACGGCGCCTAAGTCCTCACGCGAAGCAAAGCCAGAAGTCTTAGGAGTTGTCTGGATCGAAGGGAGGACCATCCTAGACTAGACGAATGGAGGTGTGTTCGGCCCAACGAACCACGGCCTCGACCGACCATGACCTTGCCTGGGGACCGACCGTGGCTTCGGCCATGAGGCCGACCGTGGCTTCGGCCATGAGACCGACCGTGGCTTCGGCCATGAGGCCGACCGTGGCTTCGGCCATGAGACCGACCATGGCTTCGGACGTGAGGCCGACCGTGGCTTCGGCCATGAGGCCGACCATGGCTTCGGTCGTGAGGCCGACCATGGCTTCGGTCTTGAGGCCGACCATGGCTTCGGTCTTGAGGCCGACCATGGCTTCGGTCTCATGGGTGAGCACGGCTTCGGCCCATAGGCGATCACGGCTTCGGCCCATGAGCAAACACGGCCTCCTCCCAGTTGCTGATCCAGTCCTTGGTCCAACACCGCCTTCGGTCCAACAACACCAAGGCGGCCCGATTTAGACACGAAGCCCGCATTGATGCAAACCGACTCCGTGAAGACTTAGGAGGCTGAGCCGCCTTAGACATAGTATAAATAGATCTTTTGTACAAACCCGAAGGGGATCCGGAATTTGACACCCAATCTTGTAATCACACGTTTTCAAAGCAATAAACAATCTCTTGACATCTTTCTTGAACCCTAGCTTACCATAGAAATCTCACAAGCTTCCCTAGAACTCTTACAAATTCTAATTGTGTTGGTTTCGACCCCCACAATTTGGCGCCGACTAAGGGGACACAGAGAATTTCTGACGCTCAAGAGTTAGGGTTTCTTCATCACGCCACCAAGATGTCAAGCAATACCATGAGCAACGAAGGATCTTCGTCTCACCAGCACGACGAAGACAGAAGCAACTCCATGGAAAACACTGCGCCTCGCGCTGCTAACAACGCAGCAGATCTCACACAAATCAAGCAGATGCTCGAGACTCTGATGAAGAAAACTGGAGATACGGCGAGCGAGCTGCAAGCGCTCAAGAGACAGATGCGCAAGAGGTCCCGTGTTCGTCCAACACGCCTCAGCTTTACCACACCCCGAGTCAATCGAAGGGATCGATGCGAGGAGCTGCCGCCTCGGGCCGATCGAACGGATCCGGAGGACTTGCCTCCACCACCACCTCGTCGGGATTTCGATCCAACTCCTGAGTGCGTGATGGAAGAGTCGGACGAAGGTCACCCCCCTCGGAGGCGAGCCCGAACCGACACAACTCCTGGCAACGCTATGGCTTATGGAGAAGGAGTTCCAACCGTAGCAGAGCTTTACATGAGGGAACAAGAGCGCAGGGCTCCGCAAGGCTCCCGAGACGGAGAGATTGCTGCGCTGAAAGCCCAGTTAGATCAGGTCGCCTCTGACCTAAAGGCTACCCAACAACAAATGTACAGGAGCACGGCGAAGGCTCCTGGGATCGCCTCTGTGCTCGAGAGGGCACGGAACACACCCTTCGCTGAGAGGGTCGCGAGGACTCAAATCTCCGACCCCGGAAAGGTCAAGCTCCCGGTCTATGAGGGGACCACCGACCCTGCTATCCACCTGATGGAATTCGAAGTCGCCTTAGGAAGGGCAAACTTCACAGAAGCCGAGAAGGACATTGGCTACTGCACGCTGTTCGTAGAGAGCCTCAAAGGGCCTGCCCTCCAGTGGTTCTACAAGCTGGAGAAGAAATCAATCCACACCTTCCATCAACTCTCAGAGATGTTTGTGCAGCACTACAACATCTTCGCTGAAAGAAAGATCTATGATGCGGAGCTGTGGACAAACAAGCAAGGAGAGAACGAAAGTCTGCGGTCTTTCGTGACAAGATTCAAGCATACGCTGTCAAAAGTGGACGGTGTTACCAACACGTCCGCACTGGAGGCCTGGAGAGGGGCGCTTCGATGCCCCTCTCCATTCTGGCAGGAGTTGACTGTCAACCCACCTGCGACTATCCAAGACGCTCTCCACCGCGCTACAGACTTCGCTCGAAGCGAAGAAGAAGTCCGCGCTAAGAGGGGCGGGAAAACCAAGCACGCGGACGAGCTCATCCAGTCCGCTGTGACACCACCACCCTCTTAGAAGCTCTTGCAATGAACTACGAGGCGACTTGATCCCTGCAAAGGGTACGTAGGCAGCCTGTCTTCGGATAGGTTCAGTTGCTCCCCTCCATCAAAAGGGGGGGGATTACATTTCACTTCAGCCTCCTTCCAGATGAGCTCACACGACACCAACCCCAGTGACGACCTCATCGTCACACAACAAACACTCGCCACAGCACTCACCATGAGAACAACTTGTCCTCTACGGACCGATCAAAGCTTTATTCGAGTAGAGTCGTTCGACATCTATTGCTGCTGGCCACAGCAATAGTGTAGAGATACGAACACAATGACATCCACAACGGATACAGCGCGCTATATAAATTCCAGTGTTCAGAATCGTCTCCGGATGACCCTCTGATAACTCAGAAACCCAACAACGTCGTTTGTAACGCAGCTGCTAGTGACCTCCGTTCAGATTATACTTGAACGTGTCACTCTGAAACCCAGGACAAGCGCTGGTCGAACTCAAGGTGAACTTGCTCTCGGACAGACGTGTCTAGAAGAGCAGCACCATTTTACAAAGCCCAACGGCAACGTTGGCAGATAAAGAGCGTGAGCGCATTTGCGTTTTCACAGCCTTAACAAAGCCTCATTCATGAGCAAGCAAAGCCTCATTTATGAGCAAACAAAGCCTCATTTATGAGCAAACAAAGCCTCATTCATGAGCAAAAACTTTTCTGCAGAAAACATTGCAGCTTCAGCAAAGGAAGCATGAAGTCTTAAAATCTTCAGAACGTTTACGGAGTCTTAAAACCTCCTGTATGAAGTCATTTTCTACTACTTTGAGAAAGGATAGGCTAACACCTTGACTTTGAACGGTAACGCCGATATCGAACACATCTTTTAAACTCGGCACTATCACCTCTGATACTACCGAGCTGGGGGGCTAACTGTTGGGGTCGGTTTTCACCCGCTCAACATTAACGTTCAAATACAAATTGACTGAAGAAATGGCCCTCCGGGTTCTTGGAAAGAAAGGCATAACAGCGCCTAAGACCTCTCGCGAAGCAAAGCCAGAAGTCTTAGGAGTTGTCTGGATCGAAGGGAGGACCATCCTAGACTAGACGAATGGAGGTGTGTTCGGCCCAACGAACCACGGCCTCGACCGACCATGACCTTGCCTGGGGACCGACCGTGGCTTCGGCCATGAGGCCGACCGTGGCTTCGGCCATGAGACCGACCGTGGCTTCGGCCATGAGGCCGACCGTGGCTTCGGCCATGAGACCGACCATGGCTTCGGACGTGAGGCCGACCGTGGCTTCGGCCATGAGGCCGACCATGGCTTCGGTCGTGAGGCCGACCATGGCTTCGGTCTTGAGGCCGACCATGGCTTCGGTCTTGAGGCCGACCATGGCTTCGGTCTCATGGGTGAGCACGGCTTCGGCCCATAGGCGATCACGGCTTCGGCCCATGAGCAAACACGGCCTCCTCCCAGTTGCTGATCCAGTCCTTGGTCCAACACCGCCTTCGGTCCAACAACACCAAGGCGGCCCGATTTAGACACGAAGCCCGCATTGATGCAAACCGACTCCGTGAAGACTTAGGAGGCTGAGCCGCCTTAGACATAGTATAAATAGATCTTTTGTACAAACCCGAAGGGGATCCGGAATTTGACACCCAATCTTGTAATCACACGTTTTCAAAGCAATAAACAATCTCTTGACATCTTTCTTGAACCCTAGCTTACCATAGAAATCTCACAAGCTTCCCTAGAACTCTTACAAATTCTAATTGTGTTGGTTTCGACCCCCACAACCTCCTCGCAAGAGCAGCACTGAAAACCGATACTATTGCTTTGACTTGATACCTAACCCAAAACCATGGCAAATAGTAGAGGGAAGGAAGTAGATGCCTCCACAACAATATACCATTACCATCACAAGAAGCGGGACCAGACAACCGGACCTCGCAAACCACGAAGCTAAAGATTCCACAACCGTAACAAAAAGACAGGCTCGACAAGGAAAACTCTTATGAAGCACCAAACATATCCCACCACAACATCTCTCACCATAGTTGAAACAAAGAGACCAGGCCAACACCTAATGCAGCAACACACCAAGAACCAAAACCCAGAAACAAAAAGAGAACTAAAATAAAAGCTAACCAAGGACTAGCAAGCAACCGATACAAACCGAGCATCAAAGAGACCAAACCAGAACGGAGAGGCTGAGACTCTACAAGCAGCAATCATACCATAAACTCTCTAGCTCAAGCCAAACTTAAGGCTACAGAGACCAAAAACCGACCCACTTCGAACTTCGAAGCTTCTCGACAACCAAAAGGAGCAAATCTCGTCATACACCACAGCCCATAAGCACCGTCCTCAAGCACCGAACCGGTAAGACGAGACCGGAATAGATCCCGGAGGTCTCAGAAGAAGCAACATCGAGAAGATTTAGGATGATAGATCTAAAACCACACCATAGAGAACTTCTCATCGCTCAACTCAAACAAAAAAAACAAAGAGTAAAAGTAAAAAAAACAAGCATGAAGATCCCTTTCCCGACGGTGGTGAGAACCACCGCCCGCCGGTGAGGGAGATCGGGAAAGTAAGAAGCGTTGGCCGCTAGGGTTTTCTGAGAGAGAGTATCGTGCCTCTCAAAGGCGAAAAGGTTGTTTTTCAATACTATTAGTCTATAACTAGTACACCATATTTCTGAAAATTCAATAAAATCCATCACTAAATAGCATTATAACATTTAAATCGTATAGAAGACAATTAAAACTTGATTTCATAAACTCATCTCAACTTCTTGTATTACATCATTACATGATTTAAATGTGCCAATCCCGTCTTTAACATATAGTTTTGTTTATGTGTTTACAGGAGAACTTAAGATGGTATTATCATTGCTTACCGGATTAGAGCCAAAACAACAAAGGCTATTATTCAGAGGGAAAGAAAGAGAGAATGATGAATATCTACACTTGGTTGGTGTTGGAGATAAAGACAAAGTTTTGTTGTTAGAAGATCCTGCCTTCAAAGAGAAAAAGCTTCTTGATCTTAACAGCATTTCCACTTCTCGTCCCACTATAATCGTGTAAACAACTTAACAATTTTGTCAAAATTAGTTGTTTGTTAACTTCTTGGTAAAATATATAAGACTATTGTAGCCATCTAATCTCTAAGCTGTAAAACTAATTATGTGTATGTTGTAATATACATTGTCAAAAAAATATGATGCATTCAATGAACTTATCATTTATAATCATTTTTTTTATTGTTCAGATGATTTGGTAGGAATTAGTTAACATTTCTAATAAGAGAACTAATATAGGCAAACAAAACCGAATTTTTTGCATAACCGAGCTGGTCAAGACCCCTATACAGACCAACACCACCTTCGTATCCCGGTATACTCCGGTTAAGCCCTAACTTCTCAAAAAGTTACAAAATAACAAAATATTATTATCACCAAACATCCGTCACTTGGTACTTCCGAAGACTAGTATGTCCACAATCCACAAGCCTAAACCACCAATTTTTAGTGGTTTACAAATCGTCTCTCTTCACAAATCGGCCCTGAAAACAAAAGATGAATCAAAACCAATGATTAATTAGAATCATAAATTATCAATGAGTTCAATCAATTAAACCTAATTCTACATGAATATAATGGTTGAACGTAATGGTTTGTACTAATGTCGCCATCGTATCATAATTCGGTTTAAAGGAGAACTTACTTTACTACGAGGACGTTTCTCGGCGTTGAGTTTCCGAACTTGGTATCGAATCCGCTTAGAGAAAAGGCGGTTTTGCCGTTTCTCTTTATACCGGAGCAAGCTTGCCTCTCTATGCCCTCTCCATAATCTCTCCGTCGTATCCATCTCAGGTACTGTCCATAAATTCCCTGCCTCGCCGGCGTCGCCAAATCCCTAAACCACCAACACAACACACATGCCTAATTTCATACTTGTAACGGCTTAATTAATAGCAACCCTAACAAAATGGAAAAGTACTTTCTTGCTACATCTGTTTCATGATTTTGCAACCGTTTTTTAGCAGAAAATCAACACATATTTAGCTACTCCGCAACTTAATTAAGAAAAATATCAGGCAATTATATAATTCTACAGTCAAATTAGTAAGCAAATCATTTATATACCATTCCACCAATACATTTTTAATTCCTTTTTTTTTTGGGTGAAAATACATTTTCAATTCCTAGTCAAACCCTTTAATATTCTGATGACAAAAAATTTCAAAAATCAAATACTTTAATAAGAACCCGTGTTCTCATTAAAAACTTTCACCAGTTTTATGATATGTCAAAACTAATTAGTCAAAATTAATTAAAGCGTTGATTATTATTACTAGGATGCTATATGAAAATGGAAAAAACCAAAAATGAGATTTTTTACTTACATCAACTGAAGCATGCAAGTCCGGCACCGTCTGCGGCGGTTCTCCGTCGACATAAAGCGTACCTTTATCCGACCAAGCTTCCAAAATCTGCTCATAATCAAGCTTCAAAGCTAACGAAGCCCGACCATCTTTCCCGCCGCCGCCGCAACACCGTGGAGTTCCACTCCGACTCATCACTTCCTCCACCACCTCCGAGTAACTCACCCACCGTTCCTCCGTCGTCTCCTCCTCCTCGCTCGCTCCTTTCCTCATCGCCGCTCGTAAAAGCGAAGAAGAAGACGATCCGTGGTCTTGACGATCGTACGGAGACAAATTCCGATCTCCGCCGTGATTTAGATCGTCGGCGACGGCGGAGGAAGGGAGGAGATCGTGGATCGAAGAGATTGTACTGTCGGTGGCGGAATTGAAAAGGTAAGCTGCTGCTACGGTGTCGTATTGCTCGTCTTCTACAGTCTCTGTTTTCTTCTTCTCCTTAAACGACGTTGTTGTATGTTCTTCTTCTTCTTTTTTCGTCTTGCTCTGTTTTTTGTTCCTCTTCTTGGTTCGGAGATTCTTTTTGGTCTCGTGAGCAGTGTTGAGTTCGAGCTTAAGACTGAGAAATTTGGGTTTTTTCGTTTTTGTTCTGACTTTACGAGAAGCTTCGAGATTTGAAGGAGATTCGTTCATGGAGGATGATGATTCTATGCTTTTTCTCTTCTTTATCCTCTTTGATGATCTCGTACTCTGTTTTTCTTCTCCGACCGGACTGTTTTGGCTGTTACACATCTCTCCGATCTCTCTCTCTCTCTAAGACTCTGTCTCTCACTCTTAATTCTTCTCTGTTTTCCAATTCTCTCTCTCACTCGCGAAGTATGTAGGTGGAGAGAGCGAGAAAGCTGATAGTGAAGGCACCTTTTGACGCGTGTCGATCACTCATTGGTCAAGCCTATTGTAATCTTGGATTCTGTTTGGATGTGCAGGGAAGTAGTAAGGTTTGGATAGATTATTAGATTTTGATTAATTATGGGCAAGTCCATTCTTATTTTTCAACTTTTCGTATACGCCCTATGTTTTTTAGTTTTTTAGATACCAACATTTTATAAAGTTCACGTTTTTTTTCTTATATTTAAAGGCTTGGGATATCTTATTATTATTAGGTGAGCAATATCTTTATAAGCACCAACATTTATAAAGTTCACATTTCACATACTTTTTAATTGAAATCAATATGAGGTTAATAATATACAAATCTGATTAAGATGAGTTTATGTTTTGGCAAAAAATTAACATAAGACTTTTAGAGCCATGACCAATATAGTGTTGGAAAATATATCAAAAGTAATAAATTAATATATTTCCACTATTTTTCATGAGAATATAGCATTTGCATTAATTTTTTTATTCCACATTGTAATCGAACGCAAGGAAATAAATATTCATAAACTGAAAAAAAAATATGATAAATTGTATACCATTTTCACATTTTTGCGTTTTGAAAGTGATTTTTTTAATAATTTAAAACATTTATCAAAGTCTTAAGTTTTCAAAAAAGTTATTGGTTTTACACTGAATGTGTTAATAGTACATACTAAAAATAAAACGCCACTAATATACTACAACAAATTTTCGAATGTTTGAAAATCATTCTACTAAGTTTTTTTTTATTCAGCTAAAATCCGCCATTAGATTATTCGATGTTTTGCTATTAAACTATTCATTTGACATACTAATGTACGTGTTATTAAATTTAACAGAGTTAACGTACATTAGTTTTCGTAAGGGAAATGATCTAATTGAAGTTTGGGTTTTATCGTAAATTTGCTACCACCGACAGCAATGACAAATGAAGTGAATAAGTACACTATTTGATGACACCTTTCGTAGAGAGATTTTCGTTTATACATTCACGTGAAATACAAATAGAGCTCTATACTCACGACAAAAAATAAAATAAAGCTCTATACATTTTTTTGTCTTATACATTATTTTCTTAGGCTACAACTATTGTTAGGTGACGCATACAAAATTATTTTATGCACTTTTGTAGGCAATCACGTTATATTCTTTCTTGGGTTAATTTGCTTAATAACAAAAAAAAAAAATTATAATTCAAAAACTAACAAAAATTGGCATGTGTGGCAAAATTATAGTCATTGGATTAAGGTTTTTCGGTTAGATTTTAATTATTTTTTTTTGTATTATTGAGCAAATAAACCATTGTTTTTCTTTACTAACGTAATTTTATGTCATAAACTGCGTTAATTTTGGTCTAAACATACTTTTTTTTTGCTAAACGGTAAATATTTCATTAAAAATGTAAACGTTTGAGGTTTACAAAACAAGTTTTTAAACCTAGTATATGATTTCTTGGCAAAAAAAGAACAAAAACAGAGAAACATACGGTTTTTCATTTCGTCTTCTCAGCACTAACAAAAGCTAATGGATGAAGAAGAATAGATGACGATGCCATTGTTCTCACAAACAAGAGGTAAGAGAAGAGCTTGAAAATGCAGTACGCCGAAACCAGAACAAACTCATAACACTAGAAGCCTTTCAACGAAGGACCACAGAAAATTCGTCAACAACAAAGACGCATAGCCCTCGTTCACCAACACCCGAGCTGCGTGAGTGCGAATAGCAGAACTCTCTATAAACTCTCTATGAGATTGTCCGATCAACAGAGCAAACCCACTGTAGACGGAGCCTAGACATCGAGAACATCATCAAGAGGGCTAGCGACAAGTACTCCTAACCACATACATTGACCAGTATCCCAAATGTAAGGGGAGAGGACACTAAGATCGAGTAATAAGCAGCAAAAAAAACGCCACCAGAGATCATAACCGTTCTCAACCCAAAACATCAAACTCAACAAAACCAGTGAGGGCAAATACGCAAACCCAACAGAGACAGTCGTCCTTAAAGCCGCCTCGCCGTCGAAGAAGAATCGGCCACCAGAGTGAAGAGAGGGAAAGACGGAACTACCAGACGATATTTGGCAGAGATCGAGAACCAAAGGAGAAGAGATAGCAAAGCACCAGCAAGCAATCGTCGCATCATCGCTGGATTGGCATCGCCGTCGCCGGAATCTCGAAGGAGGAGACGGATCCAGAAAGTAGATCCACGCCGATCGACAAACGTGAGGCTGGAGACGGGCTTAGCTAGACCCCAGAGATGATATCTCGCGGTCGATAGAGAGAAAACCACCAGAGGAGAGACCCGAGCACCAAGACGAGGTCGTCACGTTGAACGCTTTTCCAACCACTCACTTAGAAGCCGATCAAATCGAGACAATCAAAGAAGTTAAACCGTCGAAGGAGAAACTGAGGAGGTGAGAGCCCTCTCACGGTGCCGGTCGAAACCGAAAACCGGAGAGGCAAGACAATAAAATCAGAAGAGAGAAAGTTCGACCACGATTCTCTGTGTTAGAATCGCCGCCCGTGAGATTCACGCACTTGATTCTCTGTAAGTTGTGTATCTTCTAAACTAAACATACTTTTAAAACTTTTAATCGTGGACTCTAACAAAAATAATGTTCATGTAATGCAATTTAAGATGATAGACTAGAATATACTACAACTACAAGGACCCATATCGCATATAAGTTCCACTATGATAACAAAAATATCATATACCCTATATTGACAAGAAATAGACATGGCAATTGTGTATCAATTCAATAAGAATAAATTCTTGAATAAAAAGATAGCCTTTTGAAAATTATGCTGAATGACTGGTAGTACAGGTAAAAAGTAAAAATCTACACAAATATAAAATATTGAAGTTACAAATGAGTCTTTTTTTTTTTGGTCGAAATTTCATTATATTAATTTAAATGCTCGTGGAGCTCGCGATTACATCCGGAGTCATGCTCAACGGTAAGATGATAACAACTAAGATAGTAATGAAACGGAATATAGAAGCATTTGAGGGTGAGGTTTGCTCGACTTCGTGAATCCATACATAGATAGGAATCACACGATACCCTAAAACAAGTGTTCGAAGAAACACTGAATAGTCGGGTTTTTTACCGACGTTGAATAAGGGATAAGTGTCCGGCATGAGTATCGCGACTTGAGCTCCGTGGACAATATCGATGTAGAAGACTTTTCTTGCCTAAATTTAATTATAATACCCAGCTGAAAAAAGCCTAGTAATGATGTGTTAATAAATGGATTTGAATTTTTAAAACTTTTAACCAAGCCCATTAAGCTCTGGCCCAACCCAGAAGCAGACCCCCATGTTTGACCTAATGTCCCTTTGTGTGCAGCCTCTTCCATCGGTGGCTCACCGGAAACCGGCGATTGGTCGGTGATCGGAAAGCGCGATGGATACTCGTGTACAGAGGTAAGCTTGACGGTTTGGGGGGCTTGAGTTGGATCGACATCTTCTTCGTCGTGATGAACGGATCTTTTTATGGGGATGTCGACGTCTCTAGCCATAATAATAGAGTAAAATCCACCGTGAGGGAATTGTTTCATCCTTGAGAACATGCAGAAGTGGTTTTGTACGGTGACTGGCGAGATCGGGGATGAATCTTCACATTTAATTGGATTTGCGTTTGGTCCCCTGTCGCCGGAGAGTTGAAGAGATGGTGGCGGCTGGTGGTTGTTGCGGTGGAGAGAAAAGTTCGGATTCGTCCATAGCTCAGATCAAAAGGTAGTACGGCGGCTGGTCAAGTGGACATGAAGCTCTTCTCTGTCCGTTGGTGGTGGAGAAGTTCGGCGGAGATGATGAGCGGCATGGCAACGATAGGTGGTAGAAGTTTTCATCGGAGAATTTGAGCAAAAACTAGTTGACATCGTGAACAAAAAAAAAAAACAACGGAGAAGTATCGTGAACGGTGGTCGGCGTTGATGAAGGGAGCAACGGAGAACCATTGTGATAAGTAGTCGGAGGTGATGGCGACGAGAAACCGCCTCGCCGGCGTCGAGGACGATGGCTTGGTAGAAAGAGTTTCTAGAGATGCGCTTTTTTCTGTTTGAGATATTTTTCTCTAACAAAAGTATCTTCTTTCTTGAAGTTACAAATGAGTCATTTAAGAAAACATACGCTGTTGACAAACAAAAAAAAACATGACGCTGGCATAAAAGAAAAATGGGTTGAATGCCTAAAACTCCCCCTATTCAAGAGACTCAACTTTTTTCCACCCAAACTATGAACCTCATGATAAAACCCCCTAATCTAATAAAATCATGCTCGAAACCACCCAAACTATTTTGGTTTGCCTAATTTCACCTCACTAATCAAAATCTTAATTTCGTTATCAAATTCTCCAAATCGCGTTTTGCAAACAGCGATAGCACACCCGACCCGATTAAAATACCAGAATTCAATCCAGTTAAAAAAACAGATTGACTATAAAAATATAAAAATTGAACTGGAGAAAGTGGTGTGTTAGGTTTTCTTGATTTAGAGAGAGTTGTCGAAGCTTTTGTGTGTTTCGAAAGTTCGAGTTGAATAAATCGTGTAACGTGAAATCAAGGGAGGAAGCTTTTGCAACGAAATCCAAAAAAACTGTGTTGGGTTCTTCTTTGTCGAGAGTGAAGCAAATCGTGTTTGTATCGAGTATTTTAAAGCTATTTGAAGATATCGGAGCTTTACCTCTTGCCATTCGAAAAACCCTTGCTTGTTGTTTAAGATCATGTAGCTGAAATGAAACAGCAAACTTGCAAAGCTATTGGGGGCGTACAATGGATTATGACATTTATAGGCGCATATGGGTGAAAGACGGAAAGAGCACGAGCAAACTCATCTAAAACGAGTATTTCATTATGCTTTGTAGCAACTAAATAACTTATTTTCAACAATTCTTCAAAGTTAACCTTGAGAAAATGGATTTAGAACACTTTAAAATGAAGAAAGAAACATTACACGATGCAAACAAGCATCTACGTTATTTTGTCTTAAACAAAGCCAACTTAAACTCTTCCTGCTACAAAGTTAATTTTGACTAACTCATTAGCGAAATCCAACGAAGTAGAAGAACTATCTACGTTATGCTATTATCTCTGCTTCACTCTCGACAAAAATGAATCCTTACACAGCTTTTTGGATTTCGTTGCAAAAGCTTCTTCCCTTGATTTCTCGTTACACGATTTACTCGTCTCCAAATTTTGAAACACACAAAAGCTTCGACAACTCTCTTCAAATTTTTATATTTTTCAGTCGGGTCTGTTTTTTTTATTTATAATTGGATTGAATTTTTGTATTTCAATCAGGTCGAGTGGGTAATCACTATTTGCAAAACGCAAATTGGAGAATTTAATAACGAAATTAATATTTTGATTAGAGAGGTGGAATTAGGCAAACTAAAATAGTTTGGGTGGTTTCGAGCATAATTTTATTAGATTAGGGGGTTTTATCATGAGGTTCATAATTTGGGTGGAAAAAAGTCGAGTCTCTTGAATAGGGGGGTTTTAGGCAGTCAACTCAAGAAAAATAGCGAGAGAAGAAACCAATCAGAGCAAAACATATACTGGAAAAGGGCAATTTATGTGGGTCCTACCTCCCTCCATTGACAAATTTTTCTTTTATCACTTTTGATTCTTTTTTTTTCTTTTGATTATTGATTATCATAAGTATAAAATATTTTAAAACATCTATGCAAGTATAAGATTGTCCCGAGTAGTTTGGCTATTTAGGGCATTTTCAATGCAGATTTCACGGGATCTTATGTGGTGTTCTTATAATATAAAATTTTTAAAACACACACTCTCTCTTCTTTTTAATCAACTTTATACCTTCTCTTTCATCATTTTACTCAACTTTTAAACACTCTCTCTTCCTTTTCCTTTTAACACACTCTCCAAAAGATCCAATATTAGATCATTCTCTCTCCCTTTTAAACACTCTCTCTTCCTTTTACTCCACTTTTATTAATTTTATATTTAAACACACACTCAATATACTCCACAAAAACACTATCTTTCTTCTTTTTACAACCATTTTAATAATTTTATATTATAAGAACACCCCATAAAATCCCAAAATGTCACAATTGAACATGCCCTTATGCACCGTATACATGATTCTAATTTTGAGATCTGGTGGCAGAATAAGGGAGTGCAAGCATCAAAACCAATTCTGAACAACTATGAGAAAATTTCGTTTTACATGAGCCCGTATGATGTTTTTCTTTTTCACTTAAGAGTAAAGCTGATAACATGAAGAATGTTGTAGGGAAAAGTCAAGAGACTCGATATTGAGTCGCATTAGAGAAAATGATTTCCAAGTTTTGATAGATCCTAGAGATTCATTTTGTATATATTCAGCAAAACAAAAAAATTGAACTATTCATTCACAATTGATGTGATCTCAGGAAACAGAGAAAACATTTCCCAATGTATTAAAGTTACATGATGAAAAAATTGTTCTAACAAAATTTCATAATGACATATTTTAAGTATATATTAAACTCCATTTAATCTCGTTTATACGTATATAATATAAATAAATAAATTTACGGCCTCAATCTTTCTGATTTAACTTAGAAAGAAAAGAAGAAGAATCCAACGGCGGCGAATGTGGCGGCAACGGATAATTTGACGGTGGTCACGGCACTGCTCGTTGGTGCCTCAGCCGTAGCAGGTCCTTCGGATGGTTTATCGGCGGTGGAGGTGCTGTCTGGTGTCAGAGCCGGAGGGGAGGAGACGGTGGGTGCCTCACTGGCGTCACTGGGACTCGCGGCGGAGTAGCCGTCTTCGGCGGCGGGTCCCTCAGCAGCCGGAGAAGATGCTTTGGGAGAAGATGCCTTAGGTGTTGCGGCGGAGGATTTTGGTGCGGTGGCCGGAGCTTTGGTTGGTGCGGTGGCCGGAGCTTTGGTTGGTGCGGTGGCCGAAGCTTTGGTTGGTGCGGTGGTAGATTTGGTTGGTGCGGCGGTTGGTGACGGCGATTTTTTGGGAGAAGCTGCAGGAGCATCGGCGGCGAATGCGGTGGCGACGATTAAAGCCAATAGGGCAAATACGACAAATTGGCGAGCCATTTTTATTATTATTTTTTGAGATTAAAAGGAGAATATTCCAAAAGCTAAAGCAGTATTTATTTTATTTCTTTCCTTATTTATTTACTCTACGAAGAAATACTGCAAAAGCTTTGGCTCTGAATGGTAACAGCAGAATGATTAAATTTCTGGCAGAATGATTAAATTTCTAGCAGAATTTGGCAGAATAAAGGAAAGTTAAATGGTGTCAGTAGAACCATTATACTAATAGCAGAATCTCACAGAATAAATAAAGATAATAAAATTAATTTATAAATAGTTGATTATAATTTTTTGTCAAAATAATAATTAAATAAACTAAATTTATTATATATAATTATCTTGTAAATCATAATATATATAATAATATATATATATATATAATAATATATATAATAATATATATATATATACGTAACATTTTGTTTGTATTCATATGACGGTTGTGATAAATAACATCAAATGGTATTGGTTGAAACGTTTCTAGTAGTAGAAGCATTCTACCAGCACCATTTAGTACCTTTAGGATGTAGGATCATAATTACGGGAGTGAATTTATATGTTTTTGGAAGATGAGAAAATTTAGGAAAATTGATGGATATGAGAGAAAATGAACATAATAGTCTAATTTTAGAAAATATCTTAGGACAATAGGACCCAAAATAGATTCAAAGAAAAAACATAGACCAGGAATAGAAACTTTTGATTGACAATTTTTTATATAAAATGTACTAATATTAGTAAGCTGAGATTAAGTTTATGACTTTTGTTTGGTAATCATTCTATACAGAAAATTAGGTTTACAGTTCCAAAATTCCAAAAAGTCAATAATAAACTATAATTAAAAGATCTAGTTTCACTCAATTGTTTGGTTAAGATTGAAAATTCACCATTCCAGAAATTTCACACCCCCAATAAACTACAGAATAACTCACAAACAAAAACAAAAAAAAGAAAAGAAAGAAACATAAAACATTAGAATTGCAAATAAAGATCAAGATAAAATGTTCTTGTTCTCTAACAACAATTTTATACACGTATTGTAGATTTCTCCGGTTTACTCGGACCGTACTCTATCCAATCTATCAACACTCTTCCTTCCTCTCTCAATCTGATGATTACTCTGATGATGATTCTGATGAAGGTCAACGCTCTTCCTCGCCTTGTCGTGGAAGTCAACGCTCCTCCTCGACCGATCTAAATGCTGCTCGAACGTGATTCTCAGCTTACTCTTCTTCGACGGACCTTTAGGCGGTTTCTCTTTCTCCCGTTTATCAACGCTCTGCCTCGGTTTCTCTCTTTTATCTACGCTCTGCCTCGGCATTTCCAAATCGCTGCTCTGGTATTCCGATTGGCACGTGCTCTTCCTCGAGGAAAGTGATCTCTCTACGGTTGTAATGAATTTCTTAAGGTGTTTGATGTATTCAGGGTAGTGTTCTAGATCACAATGGTTACCGCCTTCGAGCCAAAGCGGTTCGTATTTCTCTCTAGAGAGTTCCCATAGTTGTTTTCCATGAGAACAATCAACAACTTCATCACAAGTTCCCTGCAACAAGAAGAACATTTTAGATATTCGTTTCCGATGAATCAAAAAACAGAGAGAAAATGGATTTGTAACTCACGTGAATGACGAGAACCGGGCTATTCACGAGTGGGATTTTGTCAATATTCTGCAAAAAATTACATAAACCCGTAAAGATCTCGAAAAAATGATCAATCAAAGAATGATGAGTTTTATTACCTTGTAGATGTCGAACCAGTATGTTTTCTTAACCGGATACATTACTCTTAGACCGGAAAGAATCGGGCTATGGAGAACGACGGCTCTTAAACGAGGCAATCGAGCAGCGAGGTCTAATGTCGGTCCACTTCCTACAGATTGACCATAGAGGATTATGTCTTCTTGTTTTGCTCCATATGTTTCTTCAAGACATTTATAAGCAGCTTCAATATCAGCATATGTATGGTGCTCACTCGGCTACGGAAAAAAAAAGATTCGGTTATTTAGTCGAATGGGTTCAAAGCCATTATCGATATCTCGAATTGTCGATTTAAAAGGACTAACCTTTCCAGTAGATTGACCATACCCGGAATAATCATACCTGCAAGAAGAAACACACAGAAGTAAAAAAATTGAAGGTGAATCAGAAGGATTTTGAAGCTGATAGATGTATTGTTCATAAAGATACATTGTGAACTAATTAAAGTGCTGAAACATACAACAACTTAAGCATTTAGAAAACAACCAAGTTCAGATTTCTAAACAGATTAAAAACATAAAAGGACAACAAAATCAGAATTTGACAAAAATCAATGAACAAATTCAAGAAAAATGATGCAACAACGGCTTAACCAGATATATAATTACAAGTTTCAACCATAAACTTGAAAAAAGTCTCATAAACCCAAAAGAACCAATCAAACAGTAAGTCAGAAGAAAACCCTACAAATTTAACATCTAAACCCCCAAAAAACAGAAACAACCTCCAAATCTATCCCATTTCAATTTAGCAAACAAACACCAAAATCAACATAAATTCTTAAAACCCATAAAAAAGTCTACAAATTTGATCATACCCAGATACAAACATAACACAATTACAAACCAGAAAGAGCTAAAATCAACAAGAGTGAGCAAAAAACAAAAAGACTGAATTTTTATGAACATACCCCATGAGATTAACCTTAAGATGGATACTCAATTCGATGAAGAGCTCATACATCTGACCCAGATCGGCTGCGTTTCCATGGGAATAAAGCAGCGTCGATGTAGCCATCGGATGTCTAACGTACATAGACACGATCTCTGTTCCTCTTCGTGTCTGAAGCTTCAAGATTTCGACGTTTTCACGGTGAGGGAATGGATTCATCAGAAGAAGTCCGGTTAGTTCGTCGGTGATCAGCCTGTAAGACGACGGACTCGGCGGAAAGAAAGCGAACTTCGCCGCAACTGATGACGTCACCCCACCCATCTCTCTCTCTCTCTCTCTCCTTCACAGTCTTCTCTTAGACGAACATTGAGATTTTGAAGCTTTTTCTCGGGAACGGAGAGAGAGAGAGGATTTAGGAAGAAAAAGTGGCACTTGAAATGGTAAAGGGAAGAGAATGAATAAAAACTGTTAAAGTTTGGAACTTTAGCTTATTAGTATTATTAGTTTGTTCAAATTGTTGTTTTTTGGATAAAGAGTGTTCAAATTGTTCTTAGTTTAATTAAAGAAATTTCTATGATGATAATTGATAACACTTGCACTGTAAAATGTTTTAATTACAGAAGGATAAAAGATTTTAAAGTATATAGATTTGCAGACAAGATGGAGCTTATGTCAATGGAGTTGTATACACCTAAAGTAAAATTTAAATAGACAAATATTATTTAAAAAATGTTACTTTTGCAGAGAAAAAGGGTTTTAGACTATAATTTAGCGTTGGAGGAGTGATAGACAAATCATTTGTTATGATTAAACATGTGTATATTTTTATAGATCTTGGAATGTGACCTAGGAGTGAAACATGAAGGACACATTGGAATGTTATAATTCAATTGGACAAGAAATAAATATCCAACAACTAACTAACAATTTTAAGATGATAATCAGTATAAAATAACAGCAAAATGAATAATAGTATTAATTATATGATTTGTTTTTATAAAGAAAAATAAAATAGGAAGAATAAAGAAGGGGTATGTTTGTTTGGTTCATGGGGGTCCATGAAATATAAGAAGCGGAAAGCAAAATTTGGAGTGGTGGGTCTTCACTCACGCCTGGTGTGACAGCTTGAATATATTTTCTTTTATTTTACTTTATTTGGTAAATTTTTGTTCCTTTTTTTTTGTGAAAAGATTTTATAAATTTGGTTTATAATATATTTAGAATTTGTTTTCTTTGTAGTGTTTGTTTTCTTCTCCTCAAATTTATCATAATTAACTTATTACAAACAGTTGGAGATAAAGAAATCTATTGCAAACAACCTCTATACAATCGAAAGACGACTAAACATGTCCACAAAGGCCACCTATACATGCATCATGACCAAGTCTCATATACACTTACAACGAAATTACACCTCTACAGAGAGATTGAATATTCAGAATAAATTTATTATATACAAATAAAAATTACGAATATATATATCCCGGAGGTGCCACTGAGTTTTGCTCATTGTCATTGGCCTCAAAGTTAAATCTAATCAATTTTAATGCTAATTTATAAGATCGTCACTGATCAAATAGGCCTTAGAGAGGTACTTATGGGCTTCGCCAAGGAGGACCTTAACTTGACATCAACATGCACAAGTGAAACTCATATCTTGACATCAACAAGTGAAGTTTATAATCGCTGGCTAGCAACTATATTCTCTTCTTTTACTTTGATAAAGAAAACAATTTTTATTTTGTTTAAAAGAACGCAAGTGAATACTTTAGAATATAATTACTTTTTTTTACCCAAGAAAAAAAAAGATAATTACTTTTTATTTGACAAGATCTAAGCTTAAATATAGTACTGTCTTTAGAAGATGTTAAGAACCCACATATGAAGTTATTAAAAACTTAAAATTATATACAACTAACATGAAAATGATTAATCATATCAATTTTAGTAGCTTATGAATTACAAATTTATGAAACATGATATTTTTTGTCAGTAAAATGTACTATGTAAAATTCGAATTCGAATCTACATAGCGGCGTAGGAATGACTATTAAACAAATCACGCACTAGATTAGAGGCTTTAGAGCGCTAATGTGAAGTTGAGGTTGAACATTTAATGATTTATATCTACTGAATCCAAATGATAAAAAATTCACATACAATTTAATAAGCAGTCAAATTTTATGAATAACGTGGATAAAATGGTATGATTTATTAATAAAAGAAATGATTTTTTTTGGGGCTATATAAGTGTAAATATTTCATTGTTAATGAAAATGTATTAGGTTTACAAAATACAATGTTAACATGTGTAATGATTTTATGGCCAAAAAAAAAAAAAAAACATGAAAACATAGTTTATAAAAAATTTAGTGTTACATTGGACCAGAGGCGTGGCTAGATATATGAAGGCCGGAGGCGAGACTCGTTACTAAAAAAAAATTGCCACAATTTATATAAAATGAATAATAATCATCTCGTCAAAAAAAAAAAACGAATAACTATTTCTAAAATAATATTTTTTTCCTTTCTTTGCAACAAAATCACTAACCAAACTTTCAAAAGAAATATATTTCACCAATTCTCTTTCGATAGACAAGATAACCAAGTCACTTAATCTCTCTTTCGATAGACAAGACAGCAAAGATAAAACTATAACACCTATTAAACTATTATAATTTTAATCTAGAGATTTATAGATCATATTTTGTTTATCAAATTTCAGATCATCATGTTTGGATTAGTCTTAATCAGATAAAAGAATCAAAACTAATGTTAGATGAACACAATTACAATAAAGAAACCACTTACCAATTGGTTGTGTTCTTGTTTATAACAAAGAAAGATAAAAATATATAAATTTCTCTGATAAAGAAAAATTGAAAAAGAATAGCGGCAAAGTTTTACCGTAGTTTATTTTTTATTTTTTTTTTATTTTCAACTTTCAAAAGTTCTAGTTAATTGCTATTCTAATAACTCTCGGTTTAATCTTTTGATCAAGAAAAAAAGTAATGATATTTAGTTACTAATGGTGGTGGATCTAACAAAATTATGGCATCTCACAAATTTTCAAAACAATTGGCCACAGGCCAAAGTCTCCCACATTTGCATGTGGCCACGGCCCTGCATTCGACATACGCATAATGCTAACGGAGTTAGAAGAAATGATGACGATGAAAATTGTTTTTCTCAAATCAGCATGTCAAGATGAAGAAACGCAAGCAACCGCATAAGGTGACCACAAAAAAATTGAAGAAGCGCAAACGATCGCATAAGGTGAAAATAACTTGATGAAAGAAGTCTTTCTATTAAGATCCGAGATTGGATCGTTAACGGCAAAACCATAAGAGCAAGTGCATTGTAGACACTTTCAATGCACTTGCTCTAAGCTCTCGATCACAAAACTCCTCATGTGTCTTGAGAGTGCGACTTGAACGACGAAACCATCAGTTAACACAATAACATATGACTTTTATCTAGTTTTTATAATGTCTAACAAGTATAAGCAAAGAGAATAATACATACGATAAAAACTAAAAAGGTAACAAATAAAATAAAAGTCAAAAGATAACAATAAGTGTATTTTACGAGTTATGTTTGAAAGATAAGATACCAACAAACTTATTGCATGAGGGTCCCAAATTGCATGCACGAGCGTCAATTGTTCATCATTTAGTTTCTTACATTCCTGATTCCTCAAATTTACTTCCTTTTCCATTCTCAATTATTTTGTCTGAAAAAAGGAAAAGAAGGTGAAATCAACAGACTAATAATATCTGCAAATTTCAAAAATAAATAAATAGTAATATCTGCAAATAAAGAGGCACTTCTATGAAGGAGGCATAACCATCTGAGAAATTGAGTGTTGCGAGCTCTCTGGCACTTAACATTGTTTTATGTGACAAAAAAAAAAAAAAAACGTTGTTTTATAATTAGCTCGTTATCTAGACGACTTAAGGCCATGTTCAACAGTTGTTCTTAGGTGTGTTCTTAGTATATAAAATTATTAAAACACATACTCTTTTTTTCTTTTACTCAACTTTATACCTTCTCTTTTATCTTTTTACTCAACTTTTATTAATTTTATATTTAAATACACCCCACTATCTCATAAGAACACTTCCAAAAGTTCCAAAATAATAACACTCTCCAAAACTATCTCCTCTCTTTATTCAAAATTTATTAATTTTATATTACCAAAACACTCTCTCTCTTCCTTTTACTCAACTTTATACCTTCTCTTTCTTCTTTTTACTCAAGTTTTATTAATTTTTAATACTAAGAACACACCTAAGAACAACCGTTGATCATGCCCTAACATTTCCCTGTAAATTTCGAATTTAAGCTTTAATAATACGGAATTCTCTAAATTCTTAAACCGATTTTCAACTAACTGATATCATTCAACATGTATATAGATTTGATAACCTCTCTTGCCAATCTCTTTTGTACTTAAGAACAATTGTTCTCTCCGATTCAATCTTAATCTTAATGATGAAATTCACAAATGTTGAAACGTAACAATTGTTGGCTCTCTTCTCTCTTATCCATGAATGACTTTGGGCTATTACGTTTTGGATAACTAACAGTTGTATTTGATATCATACTTTTAAATATTGTGTTAAGTTTTATATTTCTTTATATATATTTTTTACAATAATATGCATTATGAATTTGAATGTGGGTAGTTACGGCACTAGCACAAACCACTCTATATATTACATATTTGAATGCCTTTATCAGCTATGTAAGTTTTAGAAAGTTATAATTTTTTTTTTTTTGAAACTTAAAGTAAGAAATTAACAGAAAAAATATTTATTTTGCAGTTACATAGTCGAAAAAATAATATAGTTTGAAATAGTTGATATAGTTATTAAAGGTATGATATCTCAATTTTCACTAAATTAAATTATATATTTTAATGAGTATATCAAAAAAATTCAAAACTTACATATCATTCTATGGAGAGAAATAATTATATTGTAACTGTAATCTTTATTTGGCTTCCTATCGTGTACTCTGGAAAAATCGAAAATGATTACTTTGTCAACACAATAAAATAGTAATTTAACCAACAGCGAAAATGATTACTTTTGTCGCAAAGAATTTGTTGACTTCTCTTTTTCTTGCCTAAACACAAAAGGTAATCTTTTAATTAGGAGTAATAAAAAACTAGTCTTCGTTCAGTGGATCTACACAAGAACTTTTAATTATTTTTGCTTGTGTGTATTTATAATGTAGAGAGATATAAACCGCGAAGAAAACATTACAAGAGATACACAATTATTAGCATAGGATCTCAGCCTAATTATAAAGACAATGTTGGTCTTGTCCATCTTCTTTTCGTTAGGAATTGTCTTTGTCTCTACTTTGGTTCTTTATATTTCATCAATATGTAAGCAAAATGGAACAAAAGATCATCACTCATCGCTAAATGGTAGCATGGGATGGCCTTTCATTGGAGAAACTCTTTCTTTCTTCAAACCTCACAGATCAGACTCCATTGGAACATTCTTGCAACAACGTGTTTCACGGTAATTAATCATTAACCTCCCAAAATAATGTGCTTTTTGTTTTGGTCAAAAGAGTTATTAATTAACATAAATTTTTGGTCAACAGAATAAAATATTTTAAATTTTGCGTTATGGTAATACAAAATAATATACTATAAATCAAAATATTTTTTTGTAAAATAAAATCTTGTAAGGATAATTATAAACTTGTGTGTTTTTTTTTTCAGTTATGGAAAAGTATTCAAGTCAGATATTTGTGGTGGAAAAGCCATAGTCTCATGTGACCAAGAACTCAACATGTTCATACTTCAAAACGAAGGGAAGTTATTTACATCGGACTATCCAAAAGCGATGCATGACATTCTCGGCAAATATTCCCTCCTACTAGCCACCGGAGAAATTCACAAGAAACTAAAGAATGTTATTATCAGCTTCATCAATGTCACAAAGTCGAAACCGGACTTTCTTCTATGCGCAGAGAACCTCTCTATCTCAATGCTAGAGTCATGGAAAAATTGTCGCGAAATCGAATTCCATAAAGAAGTTAAAATGGTAATTAGCTAATCATTGAATCATTACAAAACTACTCATAATCGATATTTTCTAGTTTTTTGATATCTTTGGAGTGGTTTGAATCATACAGTTTACTCTTAGCGTAATGGTAAATCAACTGTTGAGCATCAAACCAGAAGATCCAGCAAGACGTTATGTATTTCAAAATTTTTTATCTTACATGAAAGGGTTTATATCATTACCAATACCGCTTCCAGGAACGGCTTATACAAACGCAATTAAGGTTAGGCCGAATCCTTCCTCAAGGCAACAAAAAAATCTTTGATCCCTGGAATGTTTACTTTGAAGAGTAAGGAACATTTATTAAGAAAATAAACAGTTGGATTCCAGCTAGGGTTTTTGCACTTCTGCGATATCCCCTCGGGTTAGGCTTTAGCATAACGAATGCTTACATGTAGACACATTTTTATATGCATATACTATATATTATATAATTACAAATCAATTACAACACTACAAGAAAACAGCGAGAATCCTACGGAAATATCCGTCGGAAGTCTGTCGGAAAACGCATATTCCGACAGATTTCCGACGGATTTGTCTGTCGTTTCTATCTTGTCGGAAATGGTAATTCTGTCGGAAATCCGTCAAAAATTTCCGACAGATTTCCGACGGCTTTATTTCCGACGGAATTCCGACATCCTGCCAGAGTCCGGCGACACGTCGGAATTCCGTCGGAAATGTCACTGTCGGAAATCTGTCGGTTTTGTTTCCGAATGATTTCCGACGAGTTCCGATTACATGTAAACCGACGACTTTCCGACAGACTTCCGACGTATTTATTTCCGACAGCTTTCCGACGGTTTTATTTCCGACAGCTTTCCGACGGATCCATTTCCGACGTATTCGTAGAAATTATTAAAAATTATAATAAATTAAATAATAATTAATTTAATATAAATTTAAAATTTAAAATTTAAAATTTGAATTATTTAAATTAAAATAAAATTAAAAGTAGAAATTAAAATAAAATTAAAAGTAATATTGTTTTACAAAAACGTTGAAAATAAAAATCTAAATGGTGGGCCCCCGCGGAAAATCCGGGTTGCGGCCCAAGTACTCCATCATCCGTTGCATCATCTCCCTGTCCTTGTCCCGCTCGGCTCTCTCCTTGTCCCGCGGCGGCGGCGAGCAAGAGGAGGAGGCGGCGGTGAGAGAGAGGAGGAGGCGGCGAGCAAGAGGAGGAGGCGGCGGCGAGAGAGAGGAGAGGCTCCGGGTTGAATTCCGGCGAGGAGGAGCGGCGAAATCGGCGGTCGGAGGCTCCGGGTTAACTTGGGATCGGAGGAGGCGAGAGGAGAAGGATTTCAACGGATGGAGAGGAAGAAGAAGACGACTGTTAATAACCCAGATTTTCCGACGGATTTAAAGCTGTAGGAAATCTGTCGGAAATCGAAATAAATTAAATGGGCCGCGTGTTTTGGACCGACTGATTTCGCGGTGTTTATTTTCCATTTCGCGGGTAAAAATTGGCAAATCTGTCGGAAATCTGTCGGAAAAATGTATATTTTTCCGACAGATTTGTGGTTTTAGGCTTGTTTATGATCCGTTTTCGTAGTTAGGGTATGAGAAATTTAAAAAATGTTTTTTTGTTGGTTTAGGGTTAAGGAATTGATGAAATTTAAGAAATGTTTATTAAATTTAAGAATAGTTACCATTTAAGAAATGTTTATTAAATTTAAGAAATGTTTTTTTTGTAAATTAATGAATTAGCATTTTGGAAAAAATTGGTAATTTTTAAACAATATTTAGCATTGTTACCATTTTTTTCCAAAATGCTTATTTTGGAAAAATTGTTAGTATTTTGTACATATTTTTACCTGAAATCTCCAATTCCGTCGGAAATCTGTCGGAAAAATATATATTTTTCCGACAGATTTCCGAATATATTTTTCCGACAGATTTCCAACGGAATTGGGGTTTTAGGCTTGTTTATGATCCGTTTTCGTAGTTACAAGTTAATAGCATGGTTGAAGCAATATTTGGAAGATAAAATACTTGATAATGGTCATTGTTACTTTCAAATTCTAAACATTTAGTATTTTCCGTAAACATCTATTGTTTTGTATATGTAACTGTATGAAACGCTTTTGGTTGAAACATGACAAAATCGCAAAACATATTCTGTATAACATCGAGAAGGTTATTTACTCAATTATCTTTCACTTTAGTTGTCAGAATTGTATGCCGAGACTTTGTCTCCTCGAAATTCTGGAATTTGACATCAAAACCCTAAATCTGTCGGAAATCTGTCAGAAAAATAGATATATTTCCGACAGATTTTCGACAGATTTAAGGGTAACACGTGTCGTCTTTTAAGGTTAGCATGATATGAATATTGCGTCGGAAATCTGTCGGAAAAATATATATATTTCCGACAGATTTCCGACGCATGCTTTAAAACAATATATACACAGATGAATTTTTTATAAGAATTATATAAATATCAGTTTCTGTCGGAAAGCTGTCGGAAATATATATATTTCCGACAGATTTCCGACGGAACATTATTTTTTTTTTAAAAAAATAGAAAAATGTAAATTATCTAAAATTCTTGGTTATGTTAACAAATACAAACATATCAAAATCCTAAATCTGAGTCTGAGTCTGATCCTTCCGAAGGAATTGTGTCTTCGTCTTCATCAAATTCTCCAACTTCTTCTTCTGATTCTGAATGTACTATATTATCACCAAATTCAGTGAAATCAACAAAAAGGTCCACCGCTGAAGAATGACCAACTGGAGCCATCGGAGTAATTCTAGTTGGTTGCATAGCATCTTGCTCAGCAATTCCATATAGTCTCCCTCTTGGATTAATTGGAGTCACTGTAATCCAAGGATCTCGTCGATGTGTTACCCTAGGGTAAGAAATGTAGCATACTTGAAACAAACATATTTAGTTTAGGCAATTACAATATCATTATTTATCTATAACGCACGTATTATAAAATTTTAAAATCAAACCTGGTCTGCCTGTGATGCTAGGATGAATGGGTCATACTTTTGCAGTCTCCTAGAAGAATTTACTGAAGTGACGCCAAATTGACTCACCTGAACACCTTCTGGATATGCCGGATCATACCACTCACACAAGAAAACAATGCACCTCATGCCCAACATTCCTGGATAGCGCACTTGCAATATTTCTTTGAGAATCCCGTAGTAGACTACATCACCACTTGTAGTTGAAACACCGTAATCTTTAGTTGGCCTCGACCTTTCTTCATGAATCCTAAATGCAAATCCCCTAGTGCAATACCGAACGTATGAAGTTGCTTCGAAGCTTGGGCCATAAACTATCTCTTGTAACCATGTCGGAAACCTTTCTCCATTCTTCATTCCTTCAGAAACCTGAGATAATAATTTAGACAAATTAATAAACAAACATTTTATTCAGTCCCATAATTAATTCACTAATTTTAAGATATATAAGCGTTTTTTAAAAACTTACGTAATATTGCAGCCAATTTGGAAACTCGGTTTCCTTAGATTCTCCAAGTTCGTCTTCTGTCATATCCGGATAATAGCAATGTATTGATGCAATGTAAATCCTGAAAGCAAACAACAATATATAACATATGAAACCTATAGATTACTTAGGTATATAAAAAAAAGAAGTATTTAAAAAAGTTCTGTTTTTACCTTTCGTACTCCGCCATCTCCTCACAATTCGTGAGGATATACATATGTAAATGACTCCACTCATCTTGTGATAGGAAGCGTCTCTTCCCTCTCCCAATCACTCGGCCAACTTGCGAAAACAACTCAGGGACCAGCGCGGCATACGTGACTCTCGCACCTCTATCATCATGACGAGCAGGACGTCTACTCTTCGTACGAACTCCCCGCGGAAAGTAATATTCCGCAAACTGTGATGATTCTTCATTGATACTCTGTGCGACAATAGAACCTTCAACTCGAGCCAAAATTTTGACCTTCTTCTTTAGATGGAACATGTACCGCTCGAAAGGATACATCCAACGAAATTGAACGGGACCACCTAGTTCGGCTTCGCGGGGGAGGTGTAGGGGAAGATGTTCCATAACATCAAAAAAAGACGGCGGAAAGATCTTCTCAAGATTGCAAAGGATCACTGGTATATTGGCATCTAAATTGCGGATCCCCTCAACTGTAAGTGTCCTCGTGCATAAATCCCTAAAGAAAGCACCAACTGCTGCAATAGCTTCGTGGACAGTTTGAGGAAGGAGATGGGTAAAAGCAAATGGAAGAAGCCTCTGCATCAGTACATGACAATCATGACTCTTCAGTCCCATAAAATTTAGGTATCGCGAGTCTACGCAGTTACCCAGATTTGCTGCATATCCATCAGTGAATTTAACTTCGTCTTTAATCCACCGGAAAAATTTTCTTATCTTTTGTATTTGCAATCGGTACGGAGGAAAAGGATATGTACCATCGGGAAAACGATCAAGATAATCACGGTAGCAAATCTTTGAAACATCCATCCTAGACTTCACATTGTCTTTTGTCTTTCCCGGGATGTTTAACACCGTATTCATGATGTTGTCAAAGAAGTATGCATCACATCGAGGTTGTGCCTTAATAAATGATCCTTCCAATACGGCAAATCCCAAAATATACTCTTCTTGTGCCAGTTGTGAGCTTCCCCTACACCACAAAGCGGTTCATGCCCCTTTCCCCCACAATCAGGAGTCCTCTCAGCACCAAAATCTCTCAACTGCTCCAATATAGTACGACCGTCTATCTCATCAATTGGAGCATCAACCACTTGTGTATTTTTCTTAAATAATCTTTTAGACCGACGATAGGGATGGCCGTCTGGTAGAAACCTTCCATGGCAATCAAACCAACATGGCTTTCTTCCATTCCTCAATTGGAAAGCGTCAGTGTTGTCTTGGCAAAACGGGCACGATAATCTTCCATGAGTAATCCATCCAGATAGCATACCGTAAGTTGGGAAATCGCTAATAGTCCACATAAGGACCGCACGCATCAGAAAATTCTGGTTCCGTGAAACATCAAACGCTTCGACACCGTGACTCCATAGCATTTGTAACTCATAAATCAATGGCTGGAGGAATACATCAAGTGATCTCTTCGGATGCTCAGGGCCGGGAATAAGAACGGAGAGGAATAAAAACTCTCGACGCATGCACATACCAGGGGGAAAATTGTACGGTGTTACGATTACGGGCCACAAAGAATACTGCCTTCCATGCTTCCTAAATGGGTTGAAACCATCCGTACTTAACCCGAGGTACACATTTCTTGATTCGTATGCAAAATCCGGATACAACATTTGAAAATGTTTCCACGCTTTTGCATCTGAAGGATGTGTAATCTCTCCATCTTGACGATGCTCTGCATGCCATCTCATTTGTTCTGCCGTTCGCGCAGATTGATATAACCTCTTTAACCTCGCTGTCAAATGGTAAGTACCACATATGTTTATATGGAATTGGAACTCTCCCACCAGTTTCCTGATACCGTGGTTTACGACAAAATTTACATCTTCTCCAGTCTTCGTCTTCTCTCCAATATAGCATACAGTTGTCGATGCATACATCTATCACCTGATACGGCATACCAAGACCAGCTACAAGTTTCTGTATCTCGTAGTATGATGCAGGTGCCTGATTATCTTCAGGCAAAATATCTTTCACAAAATCTGCTATCGCATCAACACAGTCTTCCGCCAAATTGAAGTCCGTCTTAATGGTCATCAGTCTACTAGCAGTTGATAAAGGTGAATGTCCGTCTCGACACCCATCATATAAGGGCTGCTTCCCTGCGTCTAACATATCAAAAAATCTTCTAGATTCTTCATTTGGTTCTTCTACTCTATCCTCCCCTATTACGATCGATAGCAAATTCTCTCTAAACGCATCATGAACCATCTCAACAGTACCTACACCAAAATCTACTTCCGTTCTATGTTCGACTAAGCTATCCGTTCTATGTTCACCTAAGTTATCCGTTCTATGTTCGCCTAAGCTATCCGCAACATATGGTGCACTGCTACTACTAGCACCATCATTATTAGTTTCTCCATGAAAAAACCAAATTTTGTATCCCGGCATAAAACCATTGGTATACAAGTGATGCCAAACTTGTTCTACATTAACATTACGCGAATTGCAACAATTTAAACATGGACATTTTATCACCTTTCGATTCCCGACAACCGCCATGAACTCGCATATACCTCGTGCATAACTTGCATTTAATGTCTTCGACTCCGGATCATACATCTCTTCATCCATCCACGATCTATAATATCTAGAAGATGACATCTCACTCTCTTGACGATTTTTTCTAAGAAATGTTTGGTTGGAAGTTGTTGTTGTTGTGAGTGAATGAAGATGTGTGGAATCATATATATAAATACGCTGACCGTCGGAAATTTGTCGGAAAAGCGTCGAAAATCAAACGGATATAATAACGGCTATATAACGGCTATATAACGGCTATTTTTTTCGACAGATTTCCGACAGCTAATTATGTGTCTGTCGGAAATCCGTCGGAAAATATTAACGGTTCATAATTTCCGACGGATTTCCGACAGCTAACCGGAATCACCGCCGGTGTCGGCACCGGCTAGTTACAGGGTCCAATAATCCGACCGATTTCCGACAGTCTTCTTGTCCGTCGGAAATAATTCCGACAGATTTCCGACGGAATTGAAAAATTTCAGTTCCGTCTGAAATCGGTCGGATTACCGTCGGAAAATTTCCGACGGAATTCTTTCCGTCGGATTTGCGGCTGTTTTCTTGTAGTGCAATGTTATTTTTGAATAAAAATGTGTATACATGGAGAGTATATAATTACAAATTATTTACAATGTTTGCCAGGCTAGGAAGAGCTTGTCTGCGAGGGTTATGGGGATGATAAAACAAAGAGAGCATGAAGAAGAAGAAGAGATGAAGAATGCAAGAGAAGAAGATTTTCTTGATGTGATAATTTCAAATAAAAATCTAAATTATGAAGAGAAAGTTAGCATTGTGTTGGACATTTTGCTTGGAGGCTTTGAAACAAGTGCTACTCTTCTTTCTTTAGTCGTCTATTTTCTTGCAAAGTCTCCAAATCTTCTTCACAAACTCAAGGTCTTCTCTCTTTCCTTTTCCTTAATTATCTTTATATGTATATTTACGTATTTATGTTTATCCATGCATGTGAATGTTTACAGGAAGAACATGAAGCCATTAGAGCCAAGAAAGGAGATGGAGAACTCTTGAATTGGGAAGATTATCAGAAGATGGCATTCACTCAAAATGTATGGTTCATATACCGATCCCATCATTTATTTTGCTAATTTTCCACAAAATTGTTTTGGTAACTTATTTTATTCAAAATTTTAAATTTAACATCATAATTAATTGGTTCAAATTTATAGGTGATGTCCGAGGCACTACGATGTGGAAATATCGTCAAGACGGTACACAGAAAAGCTACACATGATATTAAGTTCAAAGGTTAACTAATTCCGATAATCTTATTTAAAACATTTACTACTGAATTGTAAAAATAAGAACTAAATGTTTTTGTTATATGCTTGATTTGCAGAACATGTGATTCCAAGAGGATGGAAGGTGTTTCCCATTTTCACAGCAGTACATCTTGATCCATCTCTTCATAAAAATCCTTTTGAATTCAATCCCATGAGATGGACCGTAAGTAAATTATTTAAGAATGAAATGATACATTCAAAGACATGTGAAATATGAAATTAATTTTGTAATAAAATAAATAAATAGGATAAGGGAAAAATGAACAAGAAAACGACGGCGTTTGGAGGAGGGGTAAGGGTATGTCCTGGTGGTGAACTTGGCAAACTCCAAATTGCTTTCTTCATTCATCATCTTGTCCTCTCTTATAGGTTTGTCTCCTATTTTTTAATCCCTCTCTTTAGGTACACTAATTTATATGGTTGGACTCTGTTTTACCCGACATAATCATCTACTTAACTTTGGTACGTTACCATATGTTTTTCTTAGAATAGTTAGCTATATTCACTACACCGTTTAATTTTCGAGAAATATATATCACATTAACTCATATGGAGATTATTTATTTATTTTATCTAGCTAGTAGTATGTCCATCCAATTTTTGGTTCGGATTTTCTCATATTCGATTTAAATTACAAAATAAAAAAAGAGAAGTAAATTTTACATCATTTTAGTTAGGATTGGGGGTTTTTCTTAGTTGTGTGTTTCTTTCATGGTTTCGGTTATGGTTTTTTTTTTTTGAAAAATAAAAAGAGTCTCTGCTATGTTACATATGGACAAATCTGGTTGATAATGTAGTTAATCACGCCTTACGTGCCCATGAGTTTAGTTATATATACGAATCTTATGTTTTTATTTTTATGTATAATGGTAGTTGGAAAATAAAGTCAGATGAAATGCCAATAGCGCATCCTTACGTGGAGTTTAAGAGAGGCATGCTTTTGGAGATTGAGCCAACAAGTTAAACCCATGCATAAAGATTAACTACTTTAATAAGGGATCCATCGATCTTACATGGAATGTTTGGTTGGCCATTAGTATCGTATTTTAATAATTTGCTTCTGTTATGCATGCCCGTGTTCTATCTCTCACTACTTCATTCTCTAGTTAGAGCTATGTATATCGAATAGTTTCGTGTTGGGATTTTTGAATACAATGAGTATCTGCCTTTGATATGCTATATTTTCTAATTAATTCGTTATGTTAATATTCTTGTCCAAAATTTTTATCTAACAATCTAAATGGTTTAAAAATTTGCTTTTAAATTAAACATCATATGTAAAATAACTAGTGTTATTTTTTTTTGTTTTGGAACAAACTTGATTTTATATTGAAGAGAGCTTACACCTCACAAAGGGAGGGATTACAAAGAGCATTGAGGGCTTCCTTGGCCAAGAAGTCAGCCCTTTCATTGCTTGTACGAGGAATGAAATTGAACAAGATAGCTTCAAAAGAAAGACTTAAGATGCTAATGTCGTATAAGGGACCCTTTAATTCGACGGTAGATTTACCTGAATTAATTAGGGAAATTAGAACTTGAGAGTCGGAGAACATGTTCAACTCTTTTATGCCTTTAGACTTGGCTTCTTCGAGTGCTCGCTTCATCGCTAGAGCTTCAACACTTATTGCAGAACCAACACAGGTCCGAGAGATAGCTCCTTGAAACAGGGGAGTTTGATCTGCCTTATTGAAAGTCCAGCCCAAACCGCAGTCTCCCGAAGAGGCTATCATGCCGCATCAACAAAACCATTTATCGCTTCAGGGAGAGAGGCAAGGGCTTCAAGTGGGGGAGAAGGAGGCTCTGGTTTAGGTAGAAGAGATTGTGCGCGTGACCATTCTCTTCCATCCTTGATCGATTTGAGAATTGTTTCCTCCTCGGTGAATATGCGGTTTTCAAATATCAATTGGTTGCGTGATTTCCAAAGGTTCCAAAGGATCCAAGGGAATAGAGGAGGGGGTCCGATTCCGGTAGGAGGTAAATTAATCATACGCTTGAGCTCGGTGAATAGATTGCAAGGGGAATCAACGAGGTCTGAGCGGGGTTTGAACATGGTAGGCGTAAGATCCCAAACTCTAGTCGCAAAAGGACATGAGTAAAGGAGGTGTAACTCATCTTCCGGTTGATTACATCTCTTACAAAGATTATCTAGGACAGAGATACCACGGAGGGCTAGATTGTTGCTAACCGGCAGAGCTTTGTTAACCACCTTCCACATGAAGTGTTTGATTTTAGGAGCTGTCTTTAGGTTCCATATGGAACTCTTCCAGTTAAAGTCACTCTGCGACTTGGGGGGAGGGAGATGGAGCAGAGCATATCCTGATTTGGATGTATACGTATCGGTTTTCTCGGGTAACCAAACCAGAGTATCGTCCATGGGATTGGAACTGAGAGTTATCTGTCTAATAAGGTCCTCATACTGAGGTAAATGGGTTCGAATAGCAGAGATATTTCATTCTTTGGTGGATGAATGGATGAGATCACTAACTAGCAGCTTTGCGTTGCTTTCCGTTGGGGGTCCGGTGGGAGCTAAGGGGGAGTTTAGGAGACAACCACTTGCTTCCCCAAACCGGAATTGACTTGCCGTCTCCGATGCTCCAGCCTAGCCCTTTACGTAATAAGTCCCTGCCTATTAAGATGCCTTTCCAGCCATGAGATGAAGAGGACGGAGAAGAAACGTCAAGAAAAGAACTTGAATGGCAGTACTTCCCGAGCAGAATTCTAGCTAATAGAGAGGTAGGATTGCTATGAATTCGCCAGCTTAAGGTGGCTAGTAGAGAATCGTTGAATGATTCTATGTCTTTAAATCCAAGTCCTCTGGCAAACTTTGGCTTGGTGAGTTTATCCCATGAAACCCACGATATTTTCCTCTTGTCCGGTTTGTCATCCCACCAAAAGCGAGTAAGAAGGGATTGAATTTGTTTGTTAAGAGAAGCGGGTAATTTGAAGCACGTCATCGCGTAAATCGGCATAGCTGATAATACGGATTGTAGAAGGACTTGTTTACCGGCACCGGAGAGGAATTTAGAAGACCAACTATGGGCCTTTTGACGGATGCGGTCGAGAATCGATGAGAATATATCCTGCTTTCTTCTCCCAAAGTGCTCGGGAAGTCCTAGGTATTTACCAATACCCCCTTCGCTTTCGATATGAAGGGATGATTTAACTCTATTTTTGACGCCCATAGGCGTCTTAGAAGAGAACGTTATCACGGATTTTGAAAGATTGATACATTGGCCGGAAGCTTTTTCGTATCGTCCTAGAATGGAAGTTAGTGCTTGGCTTGACGTGGGACTAGTCTTGCAAAAGAATATCGTATCATCAGCAAAAAGAAGATGATTGATTGCAGGGCTTCTTCGGGTTACTTTGATTCCCGGTAGCTGGCCGTTATTCAAAGCATTCTTGCAAAGACCGGAAAGCACTTCCGTGCATAAAATTAAAAGATATGAGGAGAGAGGGCCGCCTTGCCGTAAACCGCGAGTTGGCCTAATGTTGCCACTTGGGGAACCGTTGATAAGGAAGGAATACAAAATGGAAGATACACATCCCATAGTCCAAGCAATCCATTTCTCATTGAAACCGTATCTAGCAAGAACCGCTTGTAGAAATCCCCACTCGATTCTATCGTAAGCTTTACTCATGTCCGTCTTAACGGCCATAGAGCAATATTTTTTTGCTTTCGAATTGCGGAGAAAATGCAGAATCTCGTGAGTAATCAAGACGTTGTCCGAAATGGCTTGGTTTGGCACAAAGGCCGATTGATGATCGGAGATTAACAGTGGTAGAAGCGGCTGTAGTCTTTTAGTAAGGATCTTTGCTATAATTTTGTAATGCACGGTGCATAAGGCGATAGGACGATAATCTGCAACTCTTTTAGGGGCCGAAATTTTTGGTATGAGACGGATGTGTGTCTCGTTAAACTGTGGGTGGAGAGGACTGCCTTCAAAATAGGACTGAACTTCACCAATGATGTCCTGGCCAATGGTCTTCCAATAAGAGTGATAGAAACTGGCAGAAAAGCCATCGGGTCCAGGTGCTTTTTCGGGGTGGATCGAGAGCATAGCTTCTTTCATTTCGGATGGAGAAGGAATTGAAGTAAGGGAAGAATTTAACTCCGATGTAATGCAAGGTTGAATGGCTTCCTCAACTATAAGGTAATCATCATTGGTACCTGCCGTGAATATATTCTGAAAATAGCTGGAGATAGTAGCAGCTATTTGATCGTCTTCAAAGACTTCTTGTCCATTCTCGTCTTCTAAAACAGAGAGGGAGTTGAGTAGTCTGCGACCTCTAGTAATAGCGTGAAAGTAGTTGGAGTTACGATCTCCGTTGTGCAACCATAGGACCCTACTTCTTTGTCTCCATAAAAGTTCTTCTTCGAAATACGCTTTTTCCAAAGCGGTAGTGAGCAGGGACATGTAAGTTTGATCTGGGGATTGGGACGAGAGGGCTGATTCTAAGGAGTCTCTATGCTCTGCGATGAGTTTAGAGCTGTTCTGATGATTATCCCTTGTCCACTTGATAATACTTCTACGACATCGGCTTAGTTTTGTCAAGACAGAGGTAGAGGCGTCGGTAGAATTCCAAGTGATTCCTATCAATGACTTGATTTCCTCAAGATTTCTGAACATGCGATCAAATCTAAAAATACCACTCTTCTTCTTGGTATTAGCATTGAAGTAGGTTAAGAGAGGGCGGTGGTCCGAGCCTTCGTATCTTAAGTATTTGCAACGCGCCGATTGGTAAGCTTCCGACCATGAACAATTTGAAAGTGATCGATCAAGCCGTGATCTAATGAAGTGGGAGTATCGAGTACCTCTCTAAGATAGGGAATTGCCGGAGTGCCTGAGGTCCCATAAGCCATTTTGAGATACGAATGATCGAAAGGAGAGGAAAGAGCCTTCCCATCTTGGACCTCCAACTTTCTCCGAATTGTCGAGTATATCGTTAAAATCTTCGGTAAGTAACCAAGAAAAGTTTCGGTTTGACCCTATGTTTGATAACTTTTCCCAAAAAGCAGATCGATTTACCATTTGTGCAGCTCCGTAGATAAAAGTAATGAAAGAGGTTATGCCTTTATGCTTCAATCTTGCATCAATGAAGTTAGGACAGGACTCCAATATTTCTAAAGACACGTTCTCCTTCCAGAGGAGTGCTAAACCACCACTTAGCCCTGTAGGGGGAATTGTAAACATATTAACGTACGCCAAACGATCAATCTTTTTTTTAATAAACTCATCATCATGTTTGGTTTCCATGAGAAACATAATGTCTGGGAAAATACTATGACGTATATCCTTAAGACGTCGAACTGTTAGGGTGCTTCCCAACCCTTGACGGTTTCAGCTCAATACGACTAAGGAAGAGGAGGAGGAGGGGATTGAAAATCCGCCCCTCACCTACGAGATGCAGGTATCATCTTGATATTAGGAACCGCACTAGAGCCGGGAATGTCCTTATTACAAGGTAAGGTGGTTTGAGCTTCATTGGGATCCATACAGAGGCGTTTGCGAGGGGGTTGTTGGGTCCTTGTTGCATTAATTTTCTTGAGACTAGTACCCTGTAGAGGACTGCGAGCACCTCTGCGACTTGTTGAAGCTTTAGTAGTTTTAGCCTTTGTAGGAGCTTTTCCAACATTAGCTTTGGATCCTGATTTCTTTTTAGCTTTATGTGCTTGAGTATTTGCTGGATTTGGGCCCAATTGGAGAGAAACAGGAAGTCTCCCTTCCCCTGAAAGGTTGATTGGAGTAGGGAATGTTTCATCGACCATGCCTATCTCGATGTCCTGCAACATCTCGGAATCGAGGTTGCTACCTGTTCTGGGCAGAGGCGAGTGGTCTTGAGTTGGAATTGAGATTCTCTCTAGAGCAGGTCTTCTGTCTCTGGAGTTTCCATTAGAGTCTTCGATTCCTAGATCCGGAACTAAGATTGGCTCTCTTAGCGGGACTGGAGAGGGCGTATGAGAGGATTGCAAGTTGTGGGAGCTGGTGTGGGAACCATGTAGGACTAATCTACCTTGAGGAGAGTCAAATCTTCTGACAGAATGATCAGAGGTCCTTGAGGTGGCTAGGCGAATGTTGACTGATGGAGGAATATCCGGCTGAGATTGAGGGAACCTTTTCCTAGAGAAGCCTAGAGGTCGGGAAAGGCTTTGAGAGGATTGGTGGGATCCAGGATTTTGAGGCCGGTGAGAAGGGTTGTCTTTGAGGTGACTAGGTAGCCATTCTGACCTATCCCTTCTTGTGTATGATGGGGTGAGCGGAGGTTGCGACGGGAGAAAGACGAGCGAGAGTGTGTTTGTCTAGGTTCCGGGAGCCTTGATGATTTCCTGTCATCGAGTCTTCGCTTATCTGCCTCTAAGCGATTGATAATCTTTTGTTGATTGATACCGAGAGGATTGGGAGCTCTATGGGAGTCTGGAACGAGTAGTGGACAGTTATCCTTCTCATGGGTTAGGGAGAAGCAGGAAAAACAATGTTTCTCTAGCTTTTCATACTCAAATTCCACTGGTAAGACCTCACCTGAAGGTAATTGGATATCACGGTACATTTCCAAAGGCTGGAGACCATTAATTTCTACTCGAAACCTGACATTATCTGCATCAATGTCTTTGACGGATCCCATTGGCTTAGCGATGGCCTTGATAGCTATATCCGTGTAGTGGTGGAGAGGGATGCCATGGACTTTCATCCAAAAAGCTATGGAAGAGGGGTGGTCTCTTGAAATGATGGGCTCCCATCGTTGAAGTATTAGCATCCATTTACGAAAGTGGAACGGGGATTTCGAAAGGATCTCGAGCAAATATGCTTCTGAAGAGAATTTAAATTGAAAGGTATCGGATCCAAGACTCCTACCCGTGACGCGACTTTCCATTTTCCAGTATTGTGGTAAGTAGTCTACCACTGCTTGTGGTCTTTGCGTAGAGGGGTTGGTTACTCTCCCTATTAGGGTGAGATGATGATGGGCAATCAGAGAGGAGTTGTCCTCCTCAGGAATGCGGATTGGGGAGCGTTGAGAGGCTTGGTTCCGAGAATGGGTAGGTACCCATTTTCCTTTATCTTCCCGGGAGAGACGATGAGCCATGAGGAAGTGGAGGGGGAGCAAGTTGGGTTAAAAAGAGTGGGGGGCACGGTCTAAGTGACTTGTGATAATCGAACTGGAGTAGAATTCGAGTCTCCAAGCTGGAGTAGAAATCTCATAGAAGAGCGAGCATGTATCTCTGCATACTGCAGTAATGTGACGAGTCTTTTGAAAGCATAGTTGAGGGGGATTTAGGTCCTCAGGGGATGGAACCAGGTGGGGAGTGGGGAAGGGGAAGATGTCTGCGGAGAGGGTACCATTCCGTTGCCGGAAAAAGGCTCTGAAGCTCCGAGACTTCTACTTTGGGATTGAAAACCAGGTAGATGAGGAATAATAACTAGTGTTATTTATTTTTTTTTTTTTGGTCAAAATAACTAGTGTTATTTATAACCGAAATAATCTAGACTAATTTTCACAAGTTTTGTGAAAAGCTTTTTTGGTCATTTAAATCGTACGCATAATATCGAATGATTGAAACTACAATAAGAACATTGGAACTCTAATCCTCCGATCTATAATGAATCACTCAACTACTAAATTGGTAACAGTGTAAGCACAGGGTAACAGTGTTCAACCCACTAAAACTAGAACTTGTGTGGATTTCAAGTACTATCCTTTCCATTATATAAATATTTTATTGTAATCAGGTAAAATACAAAATCAAAAACTATAGCCTCTTTACACGGAATCGAATTACGATTAATGTTTATCTATAGCTTTTCATCTGCCTTTACATAAGAACTCTAGGAAGAGATGATTTAGAGGGGAAGTTACCATTTTGACCATGAAAAGATTTGTCGAATACATACTTATTGTTAAGAGAAGAAGGATTAACTTGCATGAAGAGGTAATTACCAGCAAAGAGATCACCAAAATGTGATTGACTCTCTTTCAACCTCTTCAATATGTTTAAAATCCCAATTTTAACCCTACTCGCTTTCTTCCTCACAAATCCCCTAAGTCTCCTGATCTTAACTCTAACCCTAATCCTCCTTCTTCCTCCCAATGACACAACTCTCTTGAACCTATATAGAACAAAAGTCTCATTATAAAAACACTTCAATATTATCAAAAGAGTTGTAATAAAGATGATTGTGTGAGTTATGATTATGAAATGAAAAGAAACCTGTAAGAGTATCTTCTTGTTGTTTCGCCGAAGATATCATCTTCTAGAAAAAGCCTCTTGTAAGGGAGATTAGTGATTTTGGGAGAAGTAGCCATGGAAAGAAATGGATTATAGAATGCTGAGTTTTGAGTTAGATTAAAAGAGATTTCTTTGAGAAATGTATTTCATTTTCATCCATTTATTATTATATGAGTTGTCATTATTGTTAGACATTTCAATGTGTGTAGTTGGTGGGTCGATTCATTTGAGGTAGTTAGGTATGTGTTAATGTGAATTGAATGCGATACCTCAATTTAATTTTGCAAAGATTGTACTCCCTTTATTCCTAAAAACAAGATGTTCTACTATTCTCACACTTATTAAAAAACAATAAAGATTTAATATTAAATACATTGATTCTCGTACAAAACCACTTTCCCATAACTATGAACCAATAGTATTCAAACATTTTTATTTAATATACTTTAAATTTTAAGATTTATTAATATCAAATAATAAAAAAAAGTAGAACATATTTTATAGAACAACTTTAAAATTTAGAACATCATGCTTTTAGGAACAGAGGGAGTAATATTATTTTAAAATTTATCTCCTGCAATAAATAGGTGTTATTACACTAATATGTAACTATGTAAGTATGAGAATAGATCATATGATTTATTAAATATATATCACTTATCAAAAAAGTGATAAAGTTTGTGTGATTGAACAAGACTTATTCTGATTATATATTTGCACTTGACGAAATGGTACCACCAGTCAATAGATTCATTCAATGTACATTTAGAATGTAATGCCATAAAAGGTTCAGGTAATCCGAAATTCAGACTAAGAAACTCAGTTACAACAAAAAACACATAATTTCGTATTTATATTTAGTGTAAGTTTGATTAACATGGTACATGAATATTTTTCTTTGTGGACACCATATAACCACACTTTTTAGGGAAGCATGTGATTCGTTCACTATACTCATTATTTAAAAGAAAAAGTAGGTATCTTTACCAATCTAATAATTTTCAAATTCAGTGGAAAACATAATCAAAATAAATAAATAAAAGATTATGGACACATGCATATGACAACATTTTTACTCCAAGCAAAAGAAGAAAGAAAGAGAGAAGTCAAAAGATTTTGGAACAAGATAAAGTTAGGAAAGTGATTCAACGAACAGAATTCATTTTTCTTTTGTACACAGAAAGATCTGATCTTTCTCAGAGAAAACTCAGTAGTGATTAGATCAAACTAAATTCCCAAAAGTAGAAAGAAAGATGAACAAGAGAGAAGGATGGTCGTCGATTTGGGTCTACTTGTTAGTAGAGCTTTATTCTTGTCTGGATGGGTGCACGGCAAATCGGACACATTTGAAGGTCTGGTCCACACTCGCAACAAGTCTTGTATCAAATCAGAAACCAAGTCAGCTTAACGTTTTGATCGATTTAAGTAGTCAAAGAAGGAGAAGAAGAAATTGGAATTACCTGATGGCCACAACCAAAGGCCATGTCTTTCGGATTGCTAAGACAAATCGGACATAGCTGTTTCAGAGAACCACAAACATCAAGTTTCGAACTTTTTAACGAACATTTCAGACATATTTTGAAGCATTTTTCAGATTTCACAAGTACCTGGTTATCAGAAGCAGAGGATGTAGCGGGTGGGGTGGGATTAGACCTTAAGGGATAGCTTTCAGTTGGATAAGAAGGAACACTCGGTTTGAAACTGGGAAATCGGGTAGCTTTTGGCGAGTTGTAGGACGATGATCCACCATGCATTGGAGGTGGAAGAGGAAATCTTTCCGGAATATTCCCATCTCTTCTTCTGCGGAAGAAATTTGAAGGACAAGAATAAGTTGACAGTAAAAATTGAAGCCAGATTGATAAAAAGAGATTATGTTTGGAGATTTACCCTAAAAGGTTAAGCTCTAGCGTCGCCTTGTACTGTTGAGGAATCTCCATGAGAGCAGAAAGAGCAAACTCGGTTTCCTTCAGGGACTGAGCTTTGTTCTTTGACATGATCTCTGTGAAGTTCACAAACTAGAAACAGAAAAATCAGATCAAAAAGACCAAATTTCGACGCTATAAGCGAAAAAGAAACTCACTTGGAAGTTATCGAAAGCTCGAGAGGGAATATTATCGTCAAATTCCCTCATCATGTCCCATGGTCCATCCCCAACCCCGACTAATACGATTGATAACGGAAGCTTACTGTCATAGAGCAAGAAATGAAATCATAAAACCAGCCACAGAAAGAGATAACTTCAATGGAGAAGACTAAGTGAAACCAACCTCGCTTGCACGATAGCTTCCACGGTCTTCTGTTCTTGCGGACTCAAATGTCCATTTTCCGTGTCAACACTTCTCGTAACCTGAAATAACCAATTTAGTTTCAATCTCGTAACACAAAACAAAGGATGGTACCAATTAGCTTAGTACCTGTCCATCTGCTATTATCACTAAGACGTGATATTGCCCACCGCTCTGCTCAACAATGGTCATGGCCATATCGATAATCGGAGCAAAAGAGGTTGGTCCTGGAAAATTTTCACGAACTTAGATTAATGTTTCATGAAAACGCAAGGAAATAAGAAAAAGAAATCAAACCTGCGAGCCTAAGCTGAGGCACAATCTCTTTATACCGAGCAAGTACTTCCTCGAACCCATTACAGAATCTATCTTCTGAATTGAAACTAAACACATCTTGATCATGTGTTGATGCATCTCCAAAACCATAACATGGAATCAAGTTGTCCTCATCAAAGGCGGCTAGAGTTCGTCCTATGATCGTTATCGCTTGTTCGTAAGGATTCGGACTAGTGCCAATAAAGTGTAAGCTTTTCCTATTGAAAGACCTATTTCCTGTCCATTCATTGCTCTTAGTGAAGTCAATACCAACGATAAGATTCGAAGATTCTAAACCCGCACGAGCAAGAGCTTCAGTCACCTGAATGAAAAAAACAGAACGTAATGTGAATCTACCGATTTAGATTTCCGCTAAAAACCACAACTAGAGTATCTATCCTCTCACCTGCTCTAAAGAAGAGTAATTATCAGCAATTCTTGAAAACTTCCGTTCCAGCCGTTTCTTATCGCTACCGTGACTTTGAAAAGGCTGTGAAGAGTAAGGCTGAGGAGTATACGAAGGCGGAGGAGGCTGCGAATATTCGGGAGGTGGAGCATATGAAGGTTGAGGAGGATAGTTATAGCTTCCTGGTCCATATTGAGGATAACTTTGTTGAGAAGCCCATGAAGATGGTGGGGGTGATGGTGATGAACCTGAAGCTGACCTAAACGATGACTGAGACTCTTTCGAATTACCTGTCCCCATCAATAACTTAAAAACTAAACCTTTTCTTGATTCAATTCAGTAACCCTGCAACAAAGATTCAGCATTTAGAATCTATTCATGAAAAAAAATGCAGAAACTTTTTACAAGATGCAATTATGAATCACCTAATCGTAATAATGGTGAAAGTTTTTTGCTTGGCCAGATGTTGAAATTTCTCAGCTTTTAGAAATCGAAGGTAGGTTTGGTCTTTTTATAAAGAAAGGAGATTCAATCACGCAACGTAACTTTTCTTCAGAAACTTGGCAACAATAACGCGATTTAGTGACTTCTACATAAAGATAATAAGGTCAATTTAGATAAAACCTACTCTGCAATACTCCAAGCCCCAGAATTAGTATAAACCTAAAACCAGCTTACTGTTTCTCACAAATCTACGAGCGTTCCAATTATATTACTTTTTGCCCAATTTGAACCGAAACAACACCGATTAATCAAAGCAAAGATTCATCCAAAAAACGAAACAGAACAGAGATTCGAAGGTGAATCTACCGACATTTTCCGGAAATTTTGTTATACCTTAAATTTGACGAAGAAGATGAAGAAACAGCCCAGTCAAGGAGCTTCAATGGCGGATCGATTCCTTTCGCCTCAAAAGTTTTTCTTTTGTTCGAAAGCAATTTCACTTTTTTTTTGTGTTTTTCTTTCAGTTGGTTTTGATTTTTGTTTTGTTTATATCAAATCATTAAAGGGACTAATCACTTTCTTTTTTAAAAAAAAAAGTGTTGAGCACGCTAATGGTGGAAACTTCTCAATTTTATCCCAAATATTTATTTGTTCTTCTAACAATTGGACATATTCAATATTATTGATATCCAAAGTCCAGATATGGCTAAACAATGATATCAACAATTGACAATTTCTTTGAATACTTGAAATTCTTTATCTACAAATGGGGGATACTTAAGAATAAATTAAGAGTAGATTAATTCTCTGTTTTTTATTTTAATAAATGAAAGGATTCTGTTAAATAAATTTATTTAGATAAATTTGTAATCTAGTGAATAAGATTAGTAGTGTTATCATATGACAGACCGACCATGCAAATTTAAATTCGGTGAAGAATGTGTCTAATTTATATATGGAAAACGTTATTTAGAATAATCAGTAAATATTTTTGTTTTTTGCAACTCATAACTATATATAAAAAAATGTTATGAATCTTTTGATCATTTAAACAGAGCTGTAAAACAAAAAACTTTTGTATGATTTGGGCAAATAAAACTATGATTTATAATAGTTGACAAAAAGATAATAACTGCAATAAATATATTTTGTATCAAGACAAAACTGCAATAAATATCTTTGGAAAAAAAAATGGATGGTTATTAGAAGTTTCCGTCCATGTGCCAATCCTATCTTCAATACATTATAGGCTCGATAGGTTAAAAACTGTCGTCAATGTGTTCGATAGGTACTCAGGCCGGTCCTGTATTAACACAAAAAATACTTACGTGTTGGGCCTCAAAAAAATTCAGATTTTTAAGGTTAAATTTTTTTCTTTTTTTATTCACTTTATATATATTTTCTAGTTTTATCGTAAAAAATAACATAGTACAGTGAAAACTCTATAAATTAATAATGTTGGGACCACGATATTTTATTAATTTATAGAGTTATTAATTTACCGAAAATGGAAACTTTCCATAATCTTTTAAAAATAATTTTTATTTAAACTTTTTTAATTTATATTATTCTATATTTTTATGAAATTAGTTTATTCTCTTTGTTTGTTTATACTATATCAAATAATGATAGAGTTATAAACAAATTTAAGTTCTATAAAAAAACAAACAACACTAATATGATATACAAATATATGTTAGTCATGTTTATATAGCATATATTAATTTATGATATTATTGGGACCATATATTTACATAGGATTTCTAAAAAAGTTATTATCTTATTATCTTATCGAATTGTGTTACATTTTACACCGGCCCGAATCGGGACCGACCAAATTTATTAATTTAGAGAGTATTAATTTATCGAGTATTAATTTATAGAGTTTTTATTGTACGAAAAAAGTTAATTGTAATGGGACCTATATTATTAATATGTAACCAAATAAGTAAAAATTCTATATTAACTTAATAAATATATTTTAATGGTTTTTAGGATTTTTGAATTTTCTTTTTCAGAATAACATGATTTTTTTTATTATAAAATTTGTGGTTTTTTATCGAACATTATGTTTTACATTTTTAATAATAGGGCCTAATTATTTAGTTCGTGTCGGACCTTATAAATCTCAGACCGGACTTGTAGGTACTGTTTGAATATTCACCTTAAAGGAAAAATATTGAAAAGCTTGACTTTTGAATTATTCTCCATTCGTTTTTTCGGTCGTGAGATCTTGTTAATAATCATCATAACTAAGTTTTCATAACTTCAACAGTTTCTATATCCTTTGCAAAGCAGACACGACAAACAAATACATGGACTTACTTTAATTTACGAAACTTCCTATGCGTAATTTATGCAACTCTTTTTTTTTTCTTCTTGGACCGTTCCTTGAAGGAGTAAACAAGAAGAATCAAGTACGTGGACTGCACTATTAAACAAAATTGATTTTAGAAGAGAATCCCTAAAATCAGTTACTCAACACTTCATAAAAGCATTTCGAATTAACATAGTGGGAAAGAAATACAATAAAAAGTACTTTAAAGTAATAAATTCACTAAACCATGTAATTGGTATACTTTCTCTTTTAAGTTAAAACAGAAAACCGAGAATTACAATTGAATTGAAAATAATGCAATCTATTGCAATTCAATATTTTGACGGTTTCATTAAAAAATAGATAGAGTAAATATCATGAGTGTTTTATTAGTGGAGGTGCTATAATACGTCAATGTCTATAAATATAGTGTCATCCTAATTTTCTATTACAACAATTTATATATTTTTCTCTATAAACATTCATAATGTCACGGCCGTGTCCCAGAAATTTAAAATTTGTGTGCGACAATCTTTATTGGATCGATATAAAAAATGGGCCAAAGAAAAAAAAACCCATTAAACCCATTAATCCCTTCCAAAACGTGAAAAGAAAAAGAGAATACAGAGGCAGAACATGAGAAGAGAAGAGAGGAATGAGAAGAAAGAAAAAGGAGAAAAAAGGAAACGTGGAAAGAGGCAGAACTGACCTGTTTCGTGGAAGAAGAGAAACGGACAGATAAAACAAATCGGAACCAGATGAAATTTTAATGGTAAGTAGCCAACACTTATATGTAGTTTTATCCGAAAGAAGTTTGTCATTCGGAATTATGTTCTAAAGGTTATGGGTATTTTACTGGAACGGATCTGTGCAGAGTGATCTTGTCATCAGTTGACTTTGTAAGCGTTTTCTGGACAAGTCTGAAGGAACTAGATTTCTATATGGATATCAATGGAAAGCCCTGAGTCTTGGCTTTCCAGAGACATTGAGTTCGTTTTGATCTGAGGTAAGCGTAGGAAGATATAGCCGTTTCTGTCTGACTGATTCATTCTAGCCGAATCGAATAAACTCTTAAGGACGTTTAATAATGGAATATTAAACATTATTTCCTAACCACATATTTGAGACGCCGTTTTCATCTATTATTTCTAGAGCGCCGTTTAAGAATTTCCGAAGACTTGTGGCTAAGGTGAGGGTTGGGATTTGTAGATTCGTATTAGATAATAATATGGTTTGATAAGCATGTATGTTTTGTCTAGGAATAATGATTGAGTGTTGAATGAAATGTTAAGTGAGATTATGTGATGCTATAAGTTAATACGTAATATATGATATATAATGTGTGAGGCTGTGTGTGGTCGGACTGAGAGCGTGTGGCATAGCGACCCCTCTGAAGCCCGTTAACGGCTGACGAGCCAGAAAGGATGGCGTATGACCTTTCGAGGTGACGGCCAGCCCCAAGTTGTTTCATGGACTTCGGTCGAGATATATGTATATGTTATATGTGAGGTGGCGTACGACCATTCGAGGTGACGGCCAACCTGAGTTATTTGATGATGAGTTATTCATGTCATTTAAATGTCTATATATGTCAAATCATTTATGTGGTGCATGTGACTATTAGCATGTTTAAATATTCATGGTTGTACTTATAAAAACAAAATTTTAATGATGTACGAAATAATCTACTACCAAAAAATCTATAAATAACCATGTATGTCTTGTTATGAATCTTATTCTACATTTTCATTACAAGAATGTACACATATTATCATAGTGGTGTTATCGTTTGTAGAGATAGGATCGACGGAAGCAATAACTTGTGGAAGACCATGCCGGCGTTTCAGAAAGCAATGCTCACTAGTGACTCTCCCTATATGTATAGCCCTGTGTCGTTTGGCCGAGGAATTGGATGGTGGTAAATGTAATGGACATCAATGTATTTGCACCTATCCATGTTCACAAAATCAATTTTATGATGATGATAATATTCTTAAAAATTAATAAAATAACTTTATGGTTATGAGCAGGGCCGGCTTTGACTTAACGCCGGTGACGCATCCGGCGTTAGACATCAGTATAATTTATTAATTTTATGGGCACCATTTCCATAAAATTCTTTTGTATCCTAGCGGTAGAGCGCTGAAAGTATTGACTAAACATGCTGGGTTCAAATCCCAGATCCTGGGAAATGCAGTAATTTTTTTTTTTTTAATCATTATAATAGGGCATCAAAATGAAATTAGGCTTTAGGCAACCCAAGACTATAGACCGGCCCTGGTTATGAGTCTAATTTGTTATCGTTTGTTCATATTGGAATGATAAACTAACAATATAAAATGTTATTTTGGTTTCTTGTAAATTGAAGAAAAAATCTTCAAACGTACACGTTAAGTTTTTTTTGTTTGAACACCTAACATTTTATTAATTTTAAAATTTTGCAAATATTGTTGAAAAAAATTGATGGAAACATATTAGTGAACACTTGCAAAGTAATTTGATACAATGATATAACAATATCCAAATTATCCATGGACAACCTATTTGGACACGGTTGTTACTAGTCACGGTCATTGTTGGTCATGGTCATTACTGGTTGTGGTCGACAACTTTAATTGTTATGCTCATTCTTCGATCATTTATCTGCTTCAGAAAACCGCAAATGTGACGTCGTCGGAAAGAAAATCTACCATTGAAAGACAAAACAATTAATCAATGAAACCGACACCCAGTGAGATCACCTATATGAACGGACCATGCATAAAAGAAGAAAAAAAAAAAAATCATGGTCCATCGCCACATAACATCGATCACAAACGGTTACGAGTTTTGACACACTTGTTGACAAGATTGATAACAAAACCACGTGAAAATTAAATAAAGAAACACCGAAGATTGAACCATATCACATAATGTAACAATGTACCATGAGAGAATAAACGGCTACGAAAACCAACCGACACTGCAAAACTTAAACCAATTTCTGAAAAATAGATCTAGCGAAGTCGGAAGAGAATTATATACAAACAAAGAGAAAGAATCAGTAAAATAATCTAAAATTCTAGCAAAGAAGTTCCTATTCTCGTATTCTCTATATTAGAATCGGTATTGAATATCCCTAGAGTAATCATCTAAAACCATAGAACTCAGCCTATGTTTTTTTTTTACCGTTTCATTTAAAGAGATAAATATAACAAAATTCTATACAAATTTCAAATATAAAGCCCCATGAATGCAATCTAGTTGAAAATAATGCAACCCAAGGCATTTCTATATTTTTTAACCGTTTTATTTAAAGATATATAAATGTTACAAGATGCTATACAAATTCCAAATATAAATCACACAAACTAATCTAGTTGAAAATGTTTTAGAGGTTTTACACATTAAAATTAATAATTAATTACTGATTTCTGTGAAGGTTATCTTCCATTCATTGTAAACCTTTCGACTTAAACTTGTAGAAGTTATATCAACTCACAGTATATTACCAAGTATATATTTGTTTAAACCGGCCACAAATTGAGGCGTTAAAGGATTATGTGACGTCTTAAAATATTTTTATTATTATTTGTATGAGACTCTGGGAGAAATAGTTTGGGTCACTATTTTAATATGCTTGGTTTAATTGCAAATTGTAATTTATTCATGTATATAATGCTTCCTGAACCTTTTTTTTTTTTTTTTTTTTTGCTTCCTGAACTTCTCTTTTCATAAATTTGTTTAGATTGATATTTGCTCAGGCCCGAACGTTTTTCTCCACCTATGGATCACCACTTTCACTTATTTTGTCTCTTTTAACTTCATTTCTCTTAATTTTGTATACTTATAATTTAAAGAATTGATCGTCGATCGTTTTTGAGAAAGAACTGATCGCCCTAGATTATCTTGCCATCTCGTCACAAACGTGAAAAGCAGTCGGTCGATTTCTTGAGGATTGCCTCTTCCTGCGTCCTTTTCACTATCTCTATCACTACAAGAATTCTGTGAAATAGCTACGGACTGGCGAAGGCATATCTGTAGCCAAAAATATTAGCTACGAAAATAGCGAAAGATGGCGACAAAACAGATTTTTGCTAAATCTGTGACAAATTTGTAGCTATCCGTAGCTGTATAGCTACAGACAAATTCTATAGGTATTCTGTAGCTAAATCGCTACGTATTAGCAAGAGATAAGTTGTAGCTATATAATTTATGGTTAGCAACAATTAGCTACAAATATTTCTATTGCTAAATAGCTACGAAATATATAGATTTGTAGTTTTATTAACAATAGAAACATAATAATTTAAATGGAATAATGAATGTTTTTTTATTTAGGGTATAAACTATAGAGTAACACACTTGTTTGTTTTATATCTCAATTAATAAAGAAAGAAAATACAACAATTTTTTTTTTCATATATTTTTCTACTTCTCAACTAAGAAAGAAAATACAACAAATTATTGTTTCATAGTAAGAATATATACTAAAATAGATAAGACTTTACAATAATCAAAATAAGAACAAAAGCTAGTGAGTCTTTAATTTACACTTTAGGACATATGGTTTAGGGTATAATACAGGGTATATGTTGGAATATAATTTTTTATTGTTGTAAAGAATAGTAATATATTAAAAGATTATGTTGGGGTCGGTTTTCACCCGTTCAATGTTAACGCTCAAAGTCACGTCAAGCATACAAAGAAATGACCCTCTGAACTTTCAAGGAGCAAGGTAGAGTAAGCCCCTAAGTCTTACTGCGAAGAAAAGCGAAGCAAGCGATCATGGAGCGAGGCGAAGCAGGAATAAACCGACCACAGGGTCGACACTGTGACCGACCACAGGGTCGGCACTGTGATGCGATCACAGGTTCGGCCTCTGTGGCCGACCACGGGCTCAGCTCAGTCACCTATCATATCCACAGCACAATGCATTCTCTGGTCCATTAACATGAAAGAAGCCTGAAGCCCACTCCAACATGACCGACTTAAGCAATACGATTCCGCGAGGACTTAGGAAGCAAAACCGCCTTAGATGTAGTATATATATCTCTCTTGTACAAACCCTAAGGGTGATCAAAAATTTCATTCACAACTTTGTACTCAAACACATTGAAAGCAATAACAAAAACTCTTTTTCTCAATCTCTTGCAATCCTAGCTAAACATAGAACTCTCTATCTCCTCAAAACCCTTACAAATCTAGTTGTGTTGGTTTCGACCCCCATAATTTGGCGCCGACTAAGGGGACTCAGAGAAGTTCTGACACACGAAAGCTAGGGTTTCACAACACCATTAAAATCTCAGGCAGCAACAACGGAAGCAGCGAAGGATCTTCGTCTCACAGGAACGACGAGGAAAGGGAGAACTCCGTGGAAAACACCAAGCCTCACGCCGTGAACAACCCAACGGATATTACGAAGATCAAGTAGATGCTTGAGACACTGGAGAAGAGAGCACGGGATCAGGAGAAGCACAACAAAGCTACGATGAGCGAGCTGCGAGCACTTAAGAGAAAGACGCGCAAGAGATCCCGTGACTGTCCAACGCGTCTTGGCTCTAACACGCCTCAAACCAATCGAAGGGATCAGAACGGGGAGCTGCCGCTTCGGACCGATCGCATAGCTCCGGAAAACTTTCCTCTACCACCGCCTCGTCGGGAATCTGACGAAACTCCCGAACGGTGATAGAGGAATCAGACAAAGACCAACCTTCTCCTCGGAGACATGCCCGAACAGACACTGCTGGCGATAACAGAAAATCAAGCAATAACGAGGAGCCCTCGTCTCATAGGAGTAGCGAGAAGAGGGAGAACTCTATCAAAGCTCCCGCAACCAACACCTCCACCTCGGGCCCTCATCTGTCAAGCCAAACGGAGAGATCAGCATCAACATCATCAGACCCGAGAAAATGATGCCGCGAGGTAGTAAATTTGATGTCGAGTACTCAAAGCCAGCTGCGACGACTTCGGATCCGCTCAGGCATCAGGCCCCATCGGTTCATCACAATGATTCTTCCGTCACCATAAGGTCCTTGCCCCGATCGCCCGTCGACCCGAAGCTGCCATCGGTTCCCGTTGCTCTCGCCATCAAGACATCACCCTCGGCTCCTGTTCCCGTCGCCATCTGGCCCTCGGGATAACCCATGTTATTATCACCCTCGGATCAGAGACGGCAGTGTCCCAAGGCTTTGGCATCGTGGCATAAAATCCTCCTGTCAACCAAGCCTTCGGGTCCATCGAAATTGAGGCAACCCTCATCGCGGTTGAGCCCCGGTTCCAAATTCCTTGGTTCCATAAACACCGCCGAAGTTGCCGTCGGGTCACCTCCCAAACATGTCATCCTCGGTTCCACCTCGACGTCAGACCTCATCGGGACTTCGGCGCCGCAAAAAGAGGACCTCGCGCCCTCGCGCCATCGCCCCGCGACCTCGCGACCTCGCGACCACGCACCCTCGCGCCCTCGTGACCTCGCGACCACGCGCCCTCGCGACCTCGCGACCACGCGCCCTCGCGACCTCGCAACCTCGCAACCACAAGCCCTCGCGGCCTCGCGCCATCACCTCGGTGCAACCTCGTGACAAAAAATCCACCTCGCCTCTGCCTTTTCTCTTCGCCGAATGAGCAACGCAAGCTTGCACTCGCAGCAGGTCACAATAGATAACTACGACAACATACTCATTTCACACGATAGCCTCGCGACCACGCGCCCTCGCGGCCTCGTCACCATCAAATCGAGCTCACTGACAAATCAAACTACCCTGCTAACTCGCAGAATCTCTCTCTCTACCTTGCAATCTCTAAAATTCAATCTTGTAGCTCTGCGACTCGACTGAGTCAACTCGCCTAACTCGCTGCTATCTTTCTCTTTTCATTTTTCGGAGATTGTCATACAAGCTCAAACCCACCTCCGAATCAAGTTAACAACACGAGAATAATATCTGCTTGAGGTAGCTCGTAAGCATGACACCAATACCTCACCGAATCACGGACTTGCAGGTTCATAGTAATCATGGAGCAACGGTGCGAGCTCAGACTTGCCCCGCAAGATCTTCCCAAGATCGAATCAACTAGGTGTTGCAAGCTCGCAATAAGTCGGTTCGTTCCCTTCGACTCGAGCTTCACCTCGACCTAACAGCTGTGCCTCCTCACCAAGATCACCTCGTTAGTGGGTCGACTCGTTCACCTTGGAAGCTTGACTGAACCGACTCGCAGCTACAACTCCACCTTGTCGCACAAACCGGATCAAGTCTCACGGTTTAGCAACCACTTTGCAAGCTCGCGGCGACGCAATCTGGCCTCGCAAGCTCAAAATCAACACCACTTCTCCTCTTGCATAAATTCAGCTCACCTACACAACAAATCACCGAGGTTGTTCACAATCACGACGAACAAACACCCCTGAGCTAGACCGATCCACCGACGCAAGCACCATTCACCTTGCCATCAGCACTCTACCTCGAGCTCGCGCTCGTCTTCAACTTACGCTGCAAGCTCGCACCTCACGATTGAGCTCGCAACCTCACTCGCCGAGTCCACTCGTGGAACCTCACACCGAGTCAACCCGCCCACTTCGCCAATTGAAAGCAACCACCTTGTAATCTGATCTCCAAATCAAATCGTGCACGCGAGCTCAAGCCTCTCCACAAGCTCACCTTGCGGGCTCTCTTAAGCACGAGGTTGACCTTCGTTAAAGAAGGGATTCACCAACCTCAAAATCGAGCTCCATCTTCCACCATCTCGACTTCTTCACCTCATGGGCTCGTCGACACTCAAGTCCACCATGCAGACTTGTCGATGCGCCTATCTCACTTCATGGATTCAAAACGCATCTGCAGCGACTACGGCACCAGCACGGCAAAGATTCAGAGCGAGCAAAGCTCTCACCTAGAGCAACGACGCCACGGTCAACATCACCGTCGTGTTCGTCATGTTGCATTTTTCCTACAAGGCCAAGTCTGTTGTCTCACCTACATACAAGTCAACAATGAAGATCAAAAGTCAACAATGAAGATCAAAAGTCAACAATGAAGGCTAAGCAAGCAAGCAAACGAAACACCCACCCAGACTGCGACGCCACCACCTTTTTTAAATCACAAGCCTCATCTCCGGATGAGCTCCACATGATCTCCTACGCCTTTGGGGGGGGGGGTGAATGTTTTCACTTAAGCCTCGTTCCGTACGAGCTCACTTAACCTCCTCTGCCTTCAGGGGGGGGGGGTGGGGGGGGAAGTGAGTGTTTTACATAAGCCTTGTCTCCGGATAAGCTCCATCTCTCTAAACGATTTCAGTTCCCTTCTTCGTCTCGAAGGGGGGGGGGGAGTGGGGTAGCCGTACTCTACTCCTTGACTACATCATCACTAAAAAACAACAAACACTCGCCACAACACTCATCATGAGAACAAATCGTCCTTTATGGACCGATCAAAGCTTCAATCGAGTAGAGTCGTTCTGTATTCATTGCTGCTGGCCACAGTAATAATGCGGAAATACGAACACAATAACATCCACAACGGATACAGCGCGCTATATAAGTACCAGTGTTCAGAGTCGTCCTCGGATGAACCCAACTGATCACTCAGAAACCCAACAAACGTTGTTGGTAATGCAGCTGCTAGTGACCTCCGTTCGGAATGCGTTCTGAACGTGTCACTCTGAAACCTAGGAAACACTCTGGTAATGATCTCCGTTCGGCCTATACCCTGAACATGTTATTCAGAAACCCAGGATGCACTCTGGTCAAACTCAAGGTGAACTTGTTCTCGGACAGACGTGTCTAGAGAACAACACCATTCTGCAAAGCCCAAGAGCAACGTTGGCAGATAAAGAACGTGGACGCATTTACGTTTTCACAGCCTTAACAAAGCCTCATTCATGAGTAAACAAAGCCTCATTCATGAGCGAGCAAAAGCCTCATCCATGAGCAAAAGGACAAAAACTTTATTCATACTGCAGCGACACAATGGCTTCGACAAGCAAAATGAGAAGTCTTCAAACCTTCAATCAAGCACAAGGTCTTAAGACCTTTGATTCACAAAGCCCAACAGCAGCGTTGGCAAACACACAATGATCCAAAGAACTCCTGAGTATAAGAGCAACAACTTAAAACGCTCCTAAGTATAGGAAGACATCTAAAAGTGAGTGCATAACTCCAAAACCCAGCAAGGTTCATCATACGATACAAAAGCCACAGAGTCATCCTGCATTCGCCACAATGCAAGGACCCTAAGTGTTAGTAAGGATACAAGTCATCCAATACTACAACCACAAATCATAAAATCCGACAAAGGTTCTTGAAGCAAAAGTCATAAAAGCAAAAGTCATAAAACTAAGCCATTAGTGAGCACCGATGGTCACTCCGCGTCCTAACCAGCAATACCATCATTCTCAGAGATCTCTAAGGCTTGCCTCACGCCAGAGACAAGCTCATCAGACACATCACGAGCATCATAGATCGGGATCTTCCTCTTAACCAAGAGCCTCTCCGCGGCACCCAAAGTCGGTCTGGCAAGCTCGCAAAGACGCTCGATGAACTCTAGGTTTGCATCTATCTCAGCAAGGTCCAGCATGTTGTCCTTCGCTGCTCCTCCAATCCCACCAAGCAACCTGGCGACTTGTCTGACCCGAACAGCAGAGCTATGAGTCGCCTCATCTTTGGCCTCAGCAACGGCCTCCTCAATCTTAGCGTCCCTGAAACCCTCAGCAACCAACAGCTTACTCCTAAGCAAACCAATCTCCTCCTTGTCCTTTGCATGCCTCAAAGACGCCCTCGACAGCTTGCCACTCAACTCTTCCTCCTTCTTCTTCACAGAAACAATATCATCCTTAAGAGCTCGGTTCCTCTCAGCAAGCTCGATGTTGGCCTTCTCGGCCTCGCTGAGCTCCTTGTCACGAGAGCCAGAGTCCCCTTCGAAGTAAAAGGCTAGTTGGTTCAGCTGAACGAAAGGCTCCACGTAGAGGAAAACAAAGGGAAAGATATTAGATCAAAAGTAGCTAAGTACCAAGCGACCACGCGCTCGCTCCCACTCGGGTCCGCGACCACGCACTCGCTCCAACTCGGGTCCGTGACCACGCGCTCGCTCCCACTCGGGTCCGCGACCACGCGCTCGCTCCAACTCGGGTCCGTGACCACGCGCTCGCTCACACTCGAAGCCGCGACCACGCGCTCGCTCACACCCAAAGTCGCGACCATGCGCTCGCTTACACTCGAGACCGTGACCACGAGATCATTTCCGTTAGAAGCCGTGGCCACGGGGTCGGTCCGATTTGAGGGCACGATACCTAAGCTCTCCTGTGCGGCCGCGAGGCCTGAAGTCCACTAGGCAAGACAGCTGCTCGGTGCAAACTTCCGCGTTACACTCCCTACTCAGCACATAGATGCCAATGATACGTCTTAACCCCCTGGGGTTGATCTGTGCAAGGGAAACACTCTTCCTTCCAGAAATCGCATGGCTACTACCCGGAAACGTCTTTGACACTAGCGATCGCAACACGGAGTCTTAAAAACTCCATAGGAAACACGAAGTCTTAAAACCTTCGGATATATATATATAAAAAAATCCTTTCTGCAGAAAGCGCAACAGCTTCATCAAATAATGCGAGAAGTCTTAAAATCTTCAAAACACTTACGGAGTCTTAAAACCTCCTGCATAAAGTCACTCTTATTATAGATGAGGCCATTAAGAGAAATTCAACTAAGATCGAGGCAAACAAAGAGAAGCCAAGGTCAGAATTTTACAGGCACGGTACAAGCCTGAGGAGGAGCTTCGGCAAAACCCGCAGAAGATGAACCAAAGCCGAACAGAGGCAAGGGATCCACGAAGAATCAAGTTCCTTGTTCAAGCCCCCTCATCATTATGCTTGGCACTCTTTTCCCTTAGTAGTGGTTTTGTCCCAAAGGGTTTTCCCTACTAAGGTTTTAATGAGGCCATCATCTTGTATCTTCCAAGTTCACACTTAACGTTGTTGTGTATGAGCTTGAGGGGGAGTATTGAACAAGATGAGTACTTAAGCGTACTGCAGAAGAGGGTAGGCGAACGCCATAACTTTGAACGTTAACGCTGTGACCCAATATATCTTTAACTCGGCACTATTATCTCTAACACTACCGAGCTGGGGGGCTAACTGTTGCGGTTGGTTTTCACCCGCTCAACAATGATACTCCGGACTCTCGACGAAGAAGGCGGAATGACACCTAAGTCTTCTCGCGAAGCAAAGCATGCGGTAGACGAATAAATCTATGCAAAACAGGAACGGACCGGGAAAGGGAGAACTCACCAAGGAAGAAGAGAAGAGGCGAGCTCGCGGTTGGCCACAAACGAGCACACGGTCGGTGGTTGCTATGTCGTGATCGGCGGCAAGGAGGAGAAGAAGAGAAGAAAAAGAAATTTTCTTGAGATCTAGAAGAAAGAAAAAAAAAAGAGAAAGGAAGGAGAAAGAGTGGACCAAGTCAACACCTTATCCTCTCTTTCTCTCACCAAATGGGTCCCATATCCATTCAAAGACAAGACCCAACACTTTTCCCTCCGGAAGTCGGCTATTATCCAGAAACGTCAGTGACGTTAGCAATCGCATCACGGAGTCTTAAAACCTCCATAGGAAAAAACGAAGTCTTAAAATCTTCAAGAACAAAAAAATATATATATATTTTCTGCAGAAAACGCAGCAGCTTCTACGAAGAAAGCACGAAGTCTTAAAATCTTTGCAACACCTACAGAGTCTTGAAACCTCCTGCATAATATCACCCTTGTGAGAGATGAGACCATCAAGGGAAATTCAGCTGAGACTGAGGCAAAACAAGGAGAAGCCGAGGTCGGAATTTTACAGGTACGGAGCAATCCCGAGGAGGAGCTCCGGCACAACCCGAAGAAGATGGACCAAAGCCATGGCAAGGGATCCACGAAGAGTCAAGTTCCTTGTTCAAATACCCTCATCATTATGCGTGGCACTCTTTTCCCTTAGTAGCGGTTTTGTCCTAAAGGGTTTTCTCTACTAAGGTTTTAATGAGGCCATCATCTTGTATCTTCCAAGTTCACACTTAACGTTGTTGTGTATGAGCTTGAGGGGGAATGTTGAACAAGATGAGTACTTAAGCGTACTGCAGGATAGGCAAACGCCTTGACTTCGAACGTCAACGCTGATACTCAACACATCTTTTAACTCGGCACCGTTATCTCTAACAATGCCGAGCTGGAGGGCTAACTGTTGGGGTCGGTTTTCACCCATTCAACATTAACGCTCAAAGTCACGTCAAGCATACGAAGAAATGACCCTCTGAACTTTCAAGGAGCAAGGTAGAGTAAGCCCCTAAGTCTTACTGCGAAGAAAAGCGAAGCAAGCGATCATGGAGGGAGGCGAAGCAGGAATAAACCAACCACAGGATCAGCACTGTGACCGACCACAGGGTCGGCACTGTGACCGACCACAGGGTCGGCACTGTGATGCGATCACACGTTCGGCCTCTGTGGCCGACCACGGGCTCAGCTCAGTCACCTATCATATCCACAGCACAATGCATTCTCTGGTCCATTAACATGAAAGAAGCCTGAAGCCCACTCCAACATGACCGACTTAAGCAATACGATTCCGCGAGGACTTAGGAAGCAGAACTGCCTTAGATGTAGTATATATATCTCTCTTGTACAAACCCTAAGGGTGATCAAAATTTTCATTCACAACTTTGTACTCAAACACATTGAAAGCAATAACAAAAACTCTTTTTTTCTCAATCTCTTGCAATCCTAGCTAAACATAGAACTCTCTATCTCCTCAAAACCCTTACAAATCTAGTTGTGTTGGTTTCGACCCCCACAAATTATATATTAATGAGTGTTTGATTTAAGGTATAGAGATTTATACCTGTAAGACATTGTAACACCCGTGACCCAAAATGGGTTTTATGGATACTTGTCGATCGACAGGAATGAGTGTCTGTCGATCGACACATGTGTTTGCCTTGCGAAATGTTGGGCAGTGAGGTCCCTGTCGATCGACACAGGGTGTGTCTGTCGATCGACACGAGTTAAAAATCAGACTTAGGGTTTTCGATTTCTGATTCGGTTTATTGTGGTTTGGGTTAAGGAAAACCCTAAGCCCGTCTTTTTAAGCTCTGTTCTCGTGAGCCGTCGGGATCAATGTGTCTTTGAGAGAAAAAGTTGAGAAAAGAGGAGTTTTCGAGAGAATCGTAAGGATCGTTCGTGTTCTTGGGTTTGTGAGCCGTTCGTGTGCTTCCGGTGTTCTCATGGTGATTGACGTGAGTTTCCCTTGCGATTCCAGCGAGGAATCGGTGATTTGGTGCTGTGGATCCGTCTTTTCGTGTTCATTCCGTAATCAATCCGCTTCAAACTCAAGGTGAGTGCGTGATTGCCAGGAAAAGCGTAGATTCCTAGTATTAGGGTTTGTGTGTGTTGATTAGTCGTTTTGTTGTTGATCTGTGTGGTTTTGGTCTTTGTGAATGTGTGTTTATCGGGTGTGAGATCGCTGGCTTGATCCGTCGCGTTTTGGGATGACAACTTGCTTAGCTTCTCTCTTTGTTAAATTCTGAAACCATAATTTCTGAGTTCTGAATTTTCAGTTTTATTTCAACTCGATTAAGGAATCATTGCAATTGGTATGTCTCGATTTTATTGATTTATTTGCAACAAGTGGGGTTTTGTACTGAGTTGAGATTGTGTATGTATATCTGTGAATTTGGGAGAAACTGTTAATTGTCTTGGCTTCATGGTGTGAACCTTGTAGAATGATTAAACCTGCGTTTAGTGCCATGACTGATAATTTTCTGTGATGTTACCGTCGTTAGATTGGATGTCGTTGAACTCCATCTTTTATGACTCATGATACACTGATCCATTTAAATCGCAGGCCTATATTAGCTATTGAGGATAGCTCCAAGGCATATCTAGAACTTCAAGCAAATAAGGTAGATTTGCATTGCCTTATTGATGATTATTCTGATCTACAAGCGAGCTTGCCAAGAGGAAGAGAGAGGAGATGCCTGGTGTTCTCCTAAAGATGAGGTCTAAATCTCATATTCATCTTCTTTAATTTAACTAAACGACTCTGCTTCTATAATTATGAATGTAAATCATTTTTTTTTTGACTTAAGGGTCTGATTCACAAACACCAATCGAGTAGATGGATGGAGCCCCAACACCAACCAACCAATGAATGTACCTAACATTCAAGGGCCTGACCTGATGTTAACGATTCCTTGCTATGACTTTTGTTTGCGAAAACAGAAGACATAACACAAAATATATTTTGTAAGCTTTGTTAGGATTTTTGTTATGTCTTTTGTTTTCATGTTTCATGTGTAATCGACTATTATGTCTGACTTTTTGTAATGGTATTATGACTTTTGTAATGAATGGATAACTATTTCTATTATCTTTTGGTACTTAAAATTTCTTGTTATAATATATTTAATTTAAAATATTTATCTAATTTTATTTATTTATCAAAACAAAATATAAAACCTTATAAATATATATTTTGTGTTACAATCCGTGGCCACATAGCTACGGAGAATCTTTTGCTAATCTGTCACTAATGAGCAATGGAATAAGTCATAGCCATATCATCGCCATTGGCTACGGTTTTTGCTCTTGCTAATCCGTCGCGAATTGGCGACAGAAAAGCGACAGATCAAGTTTCGCGTCGGGGCTGAGGCAACATAATTCATTTGTCGTAATCCGTAGCCTGCCTAGTTTTTGCGACAGATTGTGTCTTATTGCTACAGAATAATCCATAGCCAATTCATAGAATTCTTGTAGTGTATCTCTAGATCACACTCGAATTGCCGTTATCACTAAATAAATATTAATATCTTCGCTCCATTAGATCTGGTAAGTCTCTCTTGTCTTCACCTTTTTTAATTGCAATTCAGATTTTTGATAGAAAAAAAAAAAAAGATTTTGAGATTTCAAAGAAACGTCGTATGTTTACTTGATGATTATGTGCATGGTTTTAATCACAGTTTATATATTGGTTTTCCACAAGAAAAGTCTCTACCTAGAAAAGGAAAGAAGATTTAGAAATATAATTCATATTTGCATATTGAGATTAGGTTGTAATGGTTCGTTGGTTAAGTATTGATGTAATGAAACTTTGGTAGGAATAGTATGGGTCACTGTTGAATATGTTTAATTTTTTTTTTTTTTTTTTGTTCAACGGTTGATTTGAATATGTTTAGTTTATGTCTTGGTTTGTCAATGCTTACTGTATTTTTGGAAGATAATAGTCCTTTATAGCAACTTTAGAAATTATGTTTCTTACAAATTTGATCATGGTTCATTGGTTATGCATTTCATTCTTCTAGAAATTGTGTCCAAGTTGTGGACTTTTTAAGACTGGATATGTAGTCTTTAATTTCCTATCAATTGAATAGCTTTAAAAGGGTAAGTTAATAATGTGTCTAAGCCAAAAGTTTAGCTTAATTATTGTCACTGTATACTTGGAGATTTTGTAGTTTGAGGTACATAACACAACTTCCATATATGGGTAAGAGAATTTTATAGTTTTAGAGACATGATTTGACATGAAAGACATGGTAAGATTGTGATATAGGAAGGCTTACGTATGCAAGAAGAAGGTTCAAAGTGGACTAGAATTGAGAGAAAGAGGAACTCCCGCCGCATGCACATAGATGGAGGCAAATTGTAAGGTGTTACGATGACCGGCCACAATGAGTAATGTATGTCATGCTTTCCAAATGGGTTGAAACCATCAGTGAATAAGCCGATGTATACATTCCGTTCGTATGCAAAATATGGATATACGGATTGAAAGTGTTTCCACGCTTCCGCATCAGAAAGATGCGTAATATCTCCATCTTGACTATGCTCTGCATGCCATCTCATAGCCTTAGCTGCGCGGTCAGATTCGTACAGCCTCTTCAACCTCTCTGTTAATGGTAAATACCACATCCGTTTGAATGGAATCTTCACTCTACCACTGGTGTCCTGGAACCGTGGTTTATGGCAAAATTTACATTTCTTTCGGTTCTCATCTCCTCTCCAGTATAGCATACAGTTGTCGATGCTCACATCTATAACCTGGTAGGGCAAACCAAGACCGGCAGCAAGTTTTTGGACTTCGTAGTATGATGCTGGGGAAAGATTATCTTCTGGCAACACATCTTTCACGAACTCGGCGAATGCATCAGCACATTCTTCAGACAAATTATAATCAGTCTTCAGGTTCATCATCCTACTAGCAGAAGATAACGGTGAATGACCTTCCCTACAACCGCTGTATAGTGGTTGCTTTGATGCATCTAACATATCGAAAAACCTTTGAGATTCTAAATTAGGGTCTTCAACCCTATCACCCTCATAGCCACCCAACTGCAAATTCTCTCTATACACATCGTTAACCATCTGAATCGTATTTACACCAACCTCTACATTTGTTGTACGTTCTACGCTATCCGGAAAATAAGGTTCATTACTACTAGTACTACCATATTCATATTTGGTTTCTCCATGTAAAAACCAAACCTTATATCCCGGCCTAAAACCATATCTATATAAGTGATGTCAGAGGTTTTAACCCCAAAATAATTCTGCAAGTGCACAGACAATCGCAGTAGTATAAAAGGGTATCGAATCCACAGAGACCAAGGTTACACTATGAAATTATGAATTTTAAATTAAAGCTAAGATAAATATGGGTTTTGGTTGTAACGAAACAATGAAAACAACAATTTAACGATATGAAATTCAATAAGGAAAAACACTAGATCAAGGTTATTCTCCGGTGATCTCGGATTAAGGACTGAGCTACTATTCAGGAACTAATGCAATTCGGTCTAGAACTCAAACATAAAGATAATATCGCCCCACTGTCGTGATGTATCAATATCTTTATCCAGCAACCTAAATACCTAAACTGCCGTTTGGATTTAGTAATGATGCAGACAAGCATTAAGAGTTGGTTCAATTCGTTCACAATTGATAACAATCAACTGTCGTTGGTTACATACCAATTTCTCATCAATGGGTTATCTAGCAACCTAGAGCACTGTCGTGAATAAGTTAAACTTGAAATCATAGATTAAGTGATCAATATTAATTTAAGCATGAAGAACCCCTATTGATGAAGACGTATGATTAATACAATCCTATTTGGCTCAGTCACTAACAATCCTAAATCACCATTGAAATCCCCTAATCTAGCTAGAGGACTACTCAATCATGGACGAAACAAACACATCAAAACAACAAAGAGAATTCATGATGGAATTAAAATAGATGAGGGTTTAGAATTCTTCTCAATAGATGTCGGGAAATGAATCTCCAATCTTCAATCCAAAAACAAAAGAACAAAAACAAAGAGTAGCCAAGAGAGCCTCCGAGAAGTAACGGGTGAAAATGAAAAATATCGTGATGATCGTTTTTGAGGTAGCTACTCCTTATTTATAAATAAAAATATGTTAAAATCGGATCTGGGTGACCGACCGGTCGATCTGAATTCGGAACGGTCGGTCCGTCTTCGAGTTGCTATGGCCTTTAGGTGTGGACCGGTCGGTCCTGTTTCCAGGGGGTTTCGGGTCTTTGAGTCCTTGCGCGAGCAGGCGCTCGCTCCAAACCGAGCAGGTGCTCGGTCCTTCAAAACGCCATCTTTTCTCCGGATTTTTCCCGTTTGATTTAATGACTCCCGAATGCTCAAATCCGTGTTCCCAAGCCTCCTTTAAACCTAGAATGACTCAAAAGAAGAGAAAAAACTCGATAAAACTCTATAAAACAAAGGTTAGAATGTGCCAAAAACACATTATATCAATAAGTGAGTCCAAACATTATGAACGGCAACACTAATTCTATTACAACAATTAGAACAAGGACATTTGATATCTTAACCTTTTTTGGCTGCTTCTAGATTACTGGGTAATTTCATGAACTCGCATATTCCTTGAGCGTACTCGTTCCTTAATAAGTCCGAGCCCACATCCATCATTGGCTCGTCCATCCATGCCCGAAAATATGAACTCATCTTTATAATTTTTTTTTGGTTTCTCGAAATTTTGTTATGATGGAATGAAGAATTTTGCAAACTTATGTAGAACGGATTTCCATCGGGAATCCGTCGGAAATCTGTCAATACCTCCGACATAACACCCCACCAATCTCATAGTTCACCGCAGACGATATAGCAATCACTCAAACTTTGCCGACATCAGAAACCGTCGGAATTCCGTCGGACAACCGTCACTAATTCCGAAAGATTTAGTCCGTCGGAAATACGTCCGTACACGCTGACCAATCAAACTTTGCCGACATCAAAAAGTCCGAATTCCGTTGGATATCCATCAGAATGCCATTGGAATATTAAGACAGATCTTAGCCGTCTGTATTCCGTCGGTTGTTTCAGACGGAATTCCAACGGAATGCCGACAGTATGGATTTCCGTCGGAATAAATTGAAGGAATTCCGACGGATTTATTTTGGTCGCCAGGTCATCGGAAAGTCGTCGGAAATGTCCGACGGATTTCCGACGAAAAAAAAGTTCCGTCGGAAAAGTGACTGTTTTCTTGCAGTGTAAACTGGGTAAAAATCTTGATATATCAACCTGCACGGGTGAAAAAGGTTTGCGATGGATTTGCGACGAAATTGCGACGTAACAAATTTCCTATATAATCAACTTTCACTTCCTCGCTCAAACCACACTTCTCCCTATCTCTGTCTCAAAAAAAAACTCCTCTCTCTAAAACAAAACCCTCCAACTTCCTAAATCAATCCCCGACATTCTAAGGTAATCCTAAAACTTTTCTTGTGTTTTTATTACTTTAAAATTTTGCATTTGTAGATAATAAATTAGTTAAGTGGTTATTATTAGAATGGTTCCAAGTAATTAATTAGATATGGAATTGTACTTTAAAATTGATAATTAACTAAAATTATAAGATTAGGAATCATTAAAATTGATTATTTTATTTATATTGTTGGAATCAATTAAATTGTTAATTTACTAATTTAAAAAAATTAATTTTAAGGTTAACTAATTTTAAAATATTAAAAATATATTGTAGATGGATAACAAGTATAGTCAGTATATTTCTGCACGTGGAGGTACAAGTAGAGGTCTTTCACTACCGGGACAGCGTGCACATCACACAGATGGGTTTGCTTTCGGTTCTGGTTCCGCGGTTCTTGAGACACAGCCGACGCCACCTCCTGAGACAAATCCTAGAATTTTTTTTACGGTTTTAATTTTATGTTATAAACTTTTTTTAACTTTTAAATATTTTCGGATTTTAATTTTTTTTAAAATAAAAACTTTAATAATTATTATTTTTTTGTTTTTATTTAAATTTTGTCGTAATTTCGTCGCAAATTAGATCAATCAACCTCGCAATACCGTCGCAAATATTAGACGCAATTTCGTCACAAATTTAAACGCCGCTTAATCGTCGGAAATTAAACCGCTGTAAAACCTTCGCAAATCAAGCCACCGCTAGGTTGTCGCAAGTATAACCGCCACAATACCATCGCAAATCAAATCGCCGTTAGATTGTCGTTATTTTGACCAACGCCAAGTAGACGCAAATACGTCGCTATTTTAGCGATGCATTTGCGAGGAAACGCAATTTGCCACGATTTTGCGACGAAATTAAGTTTGCAACGAGTCAGTTGCGACGGTTTTGCGACGAATATCACCCTCACAAAAAAGGGTGTTTTCTTGTAGTGCGGGGAATCATCTAATTTTTTAGTATATAATAACGTCTGTTTGAATAGTCCATGCGAATTGTCCTATAATAATGACGTTTTTGAGATTAACAAAACCTGAGAATTGTCTATATTAAAGCATAGGAAAATGGCAAAAAAAAAACTCTCAACTCGTCGGTCTAAACAAAAAAAACCATAAATTATACACTAAACCATTTTAACCTCCACCTTTTGTTGATTTGTTATTTTTAATCTCATATTTTTGTTGACCAAGCCAAATTAGACATGTCGTTAACTCGAGTAACGAAATGATTTAACGGCGTTAAATTATTTCAAAAAAGAAAACGGTTAAAAAAACATTCAACTTTACATCTTAAACCAAATAAACCCTCAACTACATATGAACCCATTTTAATCTCCATTTTTTGTTGACATATTATTTTTAATCCTATATTTTTGTTGACCAAGCCAAATTAGATATGTCGTTAACTCGAATAACGAAATGATTTAAAAATGTTAATTTTTTTAAGTTTTCCGTTTACTCAAAAACGACGTCGTTTGAATTTTTTTTTAAAAACAAATATTTTGTCAAATTGAAATTCGAACTCATGACCCCTAAGTCCAAAACAGTGTCAAATACCATTGTGCTATGGTAACTTTTTTATACAACCATTTTTCTTTTCACGCTTCTTCTTTCCTCAACAATTCTTCATATTCTTTTTTCCACCGAGACGAATCACAGCCCGATCAGAGGTTCAAGGAACAAATCCTAAATCCCTAGACCAAACATTTAAGCATCCGTCCCTACCGAATACAACTCAAAGCTTGCCAACCCGAGCTATATCCGATAGTTGGTTTGTCCGGACTGGACTAGATACCATATGAAACCCATCATATTTAAAATCGATCCTTTACTTATTTATACTTAGTCTTTAAAACTGTTACAACATATATTTGCGCGCAGAAGTCTGATACTTCAAAACGGTCATGTACATATTAAACATACATTTACAAAGCAAGGACAAACTACCACTGATTTTCCTAATGTTCCGTATGTGCTCCAAGGTCTACTTACTAGGGTTACCTGCAAAACAGATTGAGTCGTAAGCACTAGTTGCTTAGTGAGTCTAGGTTTCCCCTAAACGGTTCTCAAACATATAATGTCCCAACTAAACCCCAAATTAACAATCAACACGCAACACTCAATGCAATGCATAATTAAACATGCTCAGTTTAAGTTATGCATTCAACGTTCTCTATTCTCTTAAGGCCTTACGCGTTGTCCATTCCCGTCACGTGAATGTTAAGGCATCACTCGGTCCTTTGCCACAAAGGCTAAGACTTATGATCCTTTAACAATTCCGTCGCCGAATCTTTACGGACTCTAACGGAATTTATGCATCGATCGCTTATGCATACATGGCCAAGGCTGCAATCCCGTCTCTCCATGTCATCGTGAGTATTAATTAGTACCCCACGGGTAACTAACTAAGTCACGGGACACGGGAATGACATACCGCGTCTTTATAAAGTTTATATCATTTAACCATGCATATAAACTCATAAATATTCAATCATGGATTTAAGTCCAACACTTATCAATTCTCATTAATAAACTATTTGAACCTCAATTCGCATAGTGCAATTAATCAAGCAAGGTGTTCTACTCATCAACACCATCACACATACTTCTGTCTACATGTATTCTACTCATCAATACACGAACTTAGACTCACTCTTTACCATTTTCATTAGCTAAAACCCTTAGTAATTCTGGTGAATTCTTTAACATGAACCTCTACTGTTATAAACATAACAATAACAAACACGTGTGCTCTACTCATCTAGCACACGGCAAAACATCACCAAGACTCACCTCTAAGAAGAAGTATGCGAGTCGGCTCAAGACTCTTCTCGGATTCGCCTTATATTCGTTCTCGCCTTCAATACAAAACGAACCAAAGGTTTACTAAGGAATACTGAGGGATTTTCCAAGGAAACTTAAGGAAATCAAGCTTAAGGAACTGGACATAGGTCGGATCGAAAGATACCAACCTTTCCTGAAACTCCTAAGATCGCTAGAATGAACTTTCCGGCTCGGCAAAGGCTCGGATCGTCTCTATGGACGGATCGGATTGGTCCCTTCTCTCTATCGGGTCACAGATCGATACGCTCTCGCTCTCTACCGGATTGTGGATCAGTGTCTATCGCAGATCGGATCGGCACGATACTCGGTACTTTCTCTCGGTTTGATCTCTATCGGGTCTCTTGGCTCGTACGGATCAGTACGCTCTATCGGATCACGGTACTGATCTCTATCGGGTCGCGGATCGATACTTGGCTCGAGTCGGGACTTCTCTCACGGTCACGGATCAAGAATCACTCGGACAGCATAACGGTTCTTTAGAAATTTAAGGGAAGGTTCGGATGGGTCTTAAGAAGGAACAAGGGTCCTCCTTATATAGGAAAATAGGAAGCTAACAAGGACCTAGGTGCTTCCCGGTCCTTGTGGCTCACATGCAAGCCGGAACTCACCATCGGGTGACACGTGGCATCGTGTCACGGTGAAGGCATGCAAAAGGGCCTCTCTAGCGTGTGACACGTGTTTTTCACGTCGGCAACCCGTCCCTATCGCTACCGACATACAGTTCGGCGTTGACCAGCGCCGAACGGTGTCCGAACGGACCGGTCTCGGCGCGTGACTAGGCGCGGTCTTCATCCGATCGGTACGGGGTCATTTCTAGGATCTAAGGCAAAATCCATGTTTGGCCGACCGTCCCGCGGTACTTGGCCGGTCGTTCCGCATGACCTGGGCCGGCCTTGGCCTAGATCGCGGTACGGGTCACTACATTCTTCCCCCCTTATTTAGAATTCGTCCCGAATTCTTATCTACATAAAGGTCCACTTCATCGGTTTGAGGTTAAATAACATCACCGGTTAAGATTTCCCAAATCTTACTTCTTCTTCTCATGAACTATCATTTCGATGGTTCCTTCTCCTAACAACTTTAATCTGCGAGATTTCTCATCCTTTGAGAAATCTAGATCGTCTCACCGATCCTCAAAGGTTTTGGGGAAGGAGGTCTAAGCTCCGTTTGTGGATCTGGTATCCGTTTTGATAGTGGCTCATCCGGGTCACAAATTATTTACTCAACATGGTTACATGAACTCCATCATGTAATCCCATACTCGATAAAAATCTATCTTCTTCTCCTATTCCTTCGATACTGCGGTAAGGACCTTATACCATGAAGTCAACTTACTTGGTTTATCAATTTTTTTACATCAATCGGCTTTTATCCGAACTCAACTTTTCTGACTCGGTTTCCCTTTCTCTGATCTGGTCTTTAACATACTTAATCACTCTGATTCGGCTTTCCTTTCTCTGATATGATCTTTAACCATACTCAATCACTCTACAACAAAAAAAAAAACAACCATTCTCCTCTGTCGATCGGCTTATATCTTCCTCCTATTAGCCCGACCAAGGCTAACTCTATCCGTAGTCTCTTTCAAAAGAATTCCGACCGGACCTTACGTCTTTCTCCAAATCTAGTCCAACACACTTTTCTGAGATAGATCATTTATCATCCTGATAATGTTACTCTTTCTGCTCGTCTGACTCTTTAGAAAAAGCATTACCAATGCTTAAAACCGTTCCAAAGGTTTTACTAAAAAGTTTACCAGAATCTAGCCATGGATTGCGATCACGGCCAGATACTATATTAGCTACCACTCCATAATATCAACTACTTCTTTTAAGCACAACTTAACCACTATCTCCTGGTTAACAATCCACGATTTCCCAAACCGTGTTCTCTTCATAATTACCCAAACCGTGTTGTCTCTTCCTCTTACTGCTCTCGGTAAATCCTATAACCAACTCCCTAACAACCACATCTCATTTCCATTCTGAAATTAGTAAACTCTGTAATAATCTTGCTAATACTCGATTCTCTAACTAGATCTCCTGACAAATCTGACACTGTGCCTCTTGCTTCTCACTGATCGTTTCCTTCCCAAGCCAAATCCTTTAGGCACGGTAATCCTTCATTCTGAAACAAAAATACCTTTAGGCTAAAAGGTATTTATCTGCTACCACTCTCGTAACGTCCCGACCTGGACTAGGTCAAACTTGATCCGATAGGTCACTCAACAATAAGACAAGAACAGGAGCGACCAACCGACCAACTGTTGACCTAAATCCCATTCCGAGATGCCACTCTCTTCATCTATGGTCTTTAAGTTACTCGCCTTGAATTATGCAGCTCAACTCTTCAATCTCTCTCCATGTCAACACTTATTTTATGGCAACCTAAAACATTTGCATCTACGGTTGCCTTTTCCCCGGTGGTAAGTGATATCCATATCACGACTTCTACAATTTTCCATCCACCTTTTCTGTCTTAGGTTAAGAACATGTTGATGACTAACAATTCTTAGCTCTTACGATCCATCATTACTCGTACCCATTCTTCGCAAAACTGAGATCGCTAGATCTTAATGCAACACTACTTTAATACTCTCTAAATCATGTGCGGAATACTTTTCTTCATGATTTCCTCAACTACATAGATGCACAAGCAAGGTCCCACTTGCCTTGTATCAATACATAAACAATATTCGTTCCACTTGCATCGACGCATACCATAAATGGTTGGTTCGGCTACGTCTAGGACCGGTGCTTGGGTCAAGCCTTCTGATGAAAAACCTTCTCCATTTACACGTCCAACACCAAGACTACACCCTTTCCATTCAGGCTAGTCAATGGTTTAGATATACATGGAAAATTCTTTGAACTATTTTCCAGTATATCTAGCTAATCCTTTCTCCAATTAAATCTAACCACTTCTTCAATTCTACTCCATCCGATTTGCAACAATCTTCTTTGCAATCTTCTCCGCAATCTTCTCCAGGTCGACCGAAACTCCCTATTCCGACACTTGATGTTGCAAGGCCTATATCTTCATTCCCAAAAGTTACATTCTCTAAACCTCAGCAAAATGTTTGACTTCTCAAGCGTTCCAACACTTTCCCCAAGTGTTCCACATTTTTTTCTAGCGTTCCAACACTTTCCCAAAGTGTTCCAACACTTTTCCAACTTCCGTGCGATTCAATGTATATAAGAATATCATCAATGGAAATGATGACAAACCCATATCATTAGTCTCACAAGACTTTATTCATAATCTTCATCTATGGTAACGACCATTTTCTTTCTCGATGACTAACACTAAAGCTCTCCACGGTGATAAACTTCCTTGAGTGAATCTTTCCTCCAATGAATCCTCTAGACGTTCCTTCAACCCTACTAACTCTGCATTTCACCTTACTAACTCTTCAGAGCCATCTGGTATGGCACCTTTAGCTATTGGACTCCCGGTCCCAATAGAAAGATGAACATATCATTACGAGATGGTGGTAACCCTTCCAAAGGTCTTAACACATCAACGTAACCACACACTACGGGAAACTCCTCAAGTTTCTGCTCAGCTTTTTATCTCACTAACTCTGCTCAAAGTCACATCGTAACTTAACTTTCCATAAGGCACCTTCTCCCAAAGGCCGTTATGAAGGATATTCCGGTATTGGGTTTGATTCCAATACAAACGGTTCCCTAAATCACTTACTTGATACTCTTCCTCTACTGCGGTCAAAGACTACTCTTCCTTAACTGCGGTCATAGATTCCTCTTTTTCGACTCCGGTCAACAAGTGTCATCACACCGTAAGCCAGTCCATTCCTAAGATCACTAGATACTCCTCTAATGATACCACTTTGCTAAGAAAATATGGTCTCCAATATCAAATTGGCACTCCCATATACTATAGCAACTCTCGGCATGAAGGTTTTGATTACTGGGTATTCTAACACAGGTAAAAACTTTTACTTCCATAAAAGTTCCTTTTACAACTCAATGTGACATCAGGTGGTACGAACTATACCCTACACCTGAGTCCAACAAAACGCATGTGGGTACACCATAAACACGTATTGTTTCCTAGTTATTTCTTTCAAAGTGACCTTAGGTGATACCAACTAGGTATTTCACCTTAGTCAAACAGAACATGTGTGGGAACGCCACAACCATGTAATGTTTCCTACTCAAGCATTTTCTACTCAAGAAAATTAAACATTTGCTTTGTTTAATTCCTTATATATATTAAACATTCAACACCAAAAGATTATCACACATCTCAAGAAAACACATCAAAAGATATTCGAGATAGAACCCTTTATTTACCTAGTACGGAACCTTTTTATAGGTCATGAGGGTTCAGGTTTATCTAGGGACTATTACACATCCTACAACGGCTTTCACCTAACCGTTATCATACACTCAAACAACTTTTCGCTTAACCTTTAGTTAAACTCCACCGCTCTTATCCCCACTTGTGCTTCCATTGACTCGACTTCGTAGTGAACGCATTATGGCCGGTAAGTCACGTAATGTCCGGGCCGTCTGCGTGAACATCCCCTGATGTCGATCTCCTAATCGTTCTTCAACTTCAGGTGCTTTGGGTCTTGTCCTACTAGGTCCTGCTCCCTTGGAATTAAAACGGTGAGGACGCTTCCAACCCTGATGTTCTAATTCCTCCGGCTCCTCTAACTCAGAATAGCGACGACGAGAAGTAACTGACGGGGAACTCGATGGCGACCGTGGTGGTGATCGATGGCCATCAGATTCCGATCTACTTGATCCTTCCGAACCCGTATCCTCCTGATGATATCGCTCCGATGAATCCGATGAGTCAGTGGATATCCATCCAGCATGACCATGGTGTGAACCCTCAGGTATGGGGTCACTATGATTTCGAAGTCTTAACTCCGACAACGGATGTGGAGGGTTCTCGCCTGTATACTCCGGGTGCTCAACCAACGGCTCTGGATTATAGTCTGGCACGTAGTCTGAAAGATTTGGAACATCCTCTGGATCATACTCCGGCACGTAATCTGAAAGATTTGAAATATCCTCTGACGGATCCGTATCAATCGACGTAGGCGAATCGTCAGGCTCAGGTGGAGGTAGACCAGGGTATCGTCTCGGGTACCCTAAAGAAGGCTGTCCGTGCCCCCTCGGTGCTCTCCACAATCTCGTATCTGGCCAATCACGACGTGTCGGTTTAGACATCTGCATCACGGAAT